>JAHWFP010066816.1:0-26423 GCA_023313725.1 Lithobius niger
CTCATCGTCGTCCTCCGCACCAAAACAATTAGCGTTGGTTCCTCCTATTTCCTTTTTTTTTTTTTTTTTTGACTTTCTCTTTTCTAGGGTCACGACTCGGCCGATTTCAATAATGAAATCCAAAACCTGGCTGCCAACCAGCACCGGGCCCACCAATAAATTCCGGCCGAATTTCAAAGCGGTGCCTCGGAACCCCCGCCGACAACGGACGACCTTACTTTGCATCCAAATCGAGGCCGAACCGTTGCCAATGAACTTCGGGAGTTTACAAATGGATGTTGGAACGTTAGGGTCAGCGCCGCCGGTCGACATCACTCGATAAACCGGCCCCCCCCTCGGTGTGGGGGGGCCGCCCCCCCCCCCCCCCACCTCCCGAATTGGTGGATTACATCATTCGTTTCCGTCACAGCAAATGGTAAAGTGGGACTGCACCCGAAACCGGGAGACAAATTGCATTTTATGAGAATCCGTAAGATCTTTTGAGATATTATTAAGCTGTAGTTGAAATGTCATCCTACAGCCGGGTGGCATTAAGCTTAGTTGAAATGCCATCTTACAGTTGGATGGCATCAAGCTGTAGTTGAAATGTGTATACAGTTTGATATTCGGTTTTAATTACAGCTCAAGGAGAAATAAAAGAGATAAAAAATAGCTCAAGAGGTAAAAAAAATAAAAAATAAATTCTATTTTTTTTAAATCACCTACTGAGTATGTACAATTCGTACGTGTAAAAGCAATATTAGGGTGCATGCGGATCCTTGAGTTTAACAGGGTTCGTACACGGCCTTGAATTCCTTGAAGAGCTTTAAATTTAAAAACGGAAAATTCAAGGCTTGAAAAACCTTGAAAATTGGATTTTTTTGTTGTCGGAGCCTTTGAAATGGTCTTGAATTTTGTGAGTGCACTTTGTATGAACTGAGATTAATGCCATAACCGGAGACGTGTACACAAGGGAGCAAGGGGGAGGGCTCTAAGCCCCGGCTCCCTGCCCTCATGCTCCCTTCTTCGGTGGAGCGGTGACGTAAAAGCGCAGAAAAAGAAACGCAAAGAAAGGGACAATAATGGCATGGCCCGTATTCTGAACGCTGACTAAAACTCGAACTTGACTTGAAATGACGTCACACCTATTTAGTGCCATTCACCACCCGATTTCTTCCAAATGTATCTACTGTAAAAGAAGTTCTGGTGGTGAATGGCACTAAATATGTGTGACGTCATTTCAAGTCAAGTTCGAGTGTTAGTCAGCGTTCAGAATACGGGCCTAAGCAAGTGGTGCAAAGAGGGGCAGAAATGGTTAAAATCCCACAAAAGTGGGGTGAAAAGAGTTTAAAATAACCCCCCCCCCCAAAAAAAAAAAAAAAAACGCCCCAGAAAAAACGTTTGCCTCTGGCCTCTCGGGGGCCTGTGCAGTGCACGTCCCTGACCATATCAGTAATATTCATTTACGAATAAAACTAAATAAAAAAAAAGAAATAATTTTGTCAGCCGAATCCATTTCTTGTGTGAACGATGCTCCCTTCGAATTGGACCGGAAACGGAAAAAGAGAGGTGCCGTGCCGTGCATGCAATTTTTGCCAAAAGGGGCAAGTGTTGTTCCACTGACTGTTAGTTGCTGTATTTCTCATTCCTTCTTGTCCATTGGTGGAGGAATGACGTAATGTTTGTCATTGTTTACGATGGTTTATACCACGCGCCATGGCTGTTTGCTGTGACGTGCATATCACGTGAGTGGGCTAGCCCAATCAGACGGCCAAACAGCCGTTGTTCTCGTTCGTCCATTGGCTAACTCATGGTGACGTCATGGCAAACAGCCATTGCGCATGGTTTAGCTTCCTATTGAAAACTTGAGAGCACAATGGTGTCAACAATGACATCAGATGCAAAATACGGGAATTTAAATGGTAAATTCGAGAATCTACTGAGTAAAGAGCCTTTAAATTGGTCGTAAGCTAGCCTTGAAAAGTCTTGAAAAAGCCTTGAAAATGGTTTAGTCTGCTATGTATACGAACCCGCTTGAAAACCAAAAAAGGTCCTGGAAAATGAAAATGAAATTCCAGGTCTTAATTAAAGAGTCCTTGAATAACGTTAAAAAAAAAAAAATGGTGCAAGTTCTGGAATAGGCCTAAGTCCTGGAAATTCACGTAACGGAAAATCACGTTTTTTTTTTCTTTTTGGACATCACAGTGCAGTTTATGCGTGGACATCAGGGTACAACAAATGTACAAAAAAAAAATAAGTTCAACATAATGTGTACGTGGACTAGAATTTAAATCCCTAGGTATTTGTGTGGTCATCATTAGTCGCCAACGTGTTCGTTCTTTGATATAAAAAGAAAAGAAAAAACACTAAAATAAGCCAAAAAAAAATTAATTGTTTATATACCGGAACAAATTTTGGAATAAACAGAACGTAAAGCCAAATGGGCTCGATAAATCATAAATAAATACAAATGCAAACTTATTGCCATTGCGTTTTGTACTTAAATGTTAGACTGCCTGAGCGGTAGGACCTCGGCCTTTGGTCTGAAAGGTCGAGGGTTCAATTCCCGCTCGGGCAGTCTGACATTTAAGTACAAAACGGAACAGAAATAGGTTTGCATCTGTATTTATTTATATTTGAACTAATTTTGCCACATACACTTAACAGCAGTGTTGGCAAGGTTTCATATTGAACAAAATTGTCTTTTAATAATTGTTTTGTTGTGTGTGCATTCGTTTGTTAAGCGAATATATTCATTTAATGCACGGTGGTGAGGTCACGCCAACACATCCCAATGCTAAAAGTGTAGCTGTTATATAGGGTTAATCTGAAAATCCACACACGTTACCGTGGGTTTATTTTGATAACCCACACTTTTTTGATAACCTAACACTTTTTCCGCGCTCTACACAACCCCCACACATGTGACATAATGACCGACTTTGCAAAACTACCGTACACAACACAAATTCAACCAGCAAACCCCATTGCAACCAACATAAATAGGCACATTTGCAACCTGCGACATTTATTGGACTAACACAAAAAAAAAAACCTCGAGTAGGCTACTATGCTACGCCCCCACCCATGGAGCAATGGTCCGACCCGGACCCGGCAACCTTTCGTTCCGACGGTACGAAAACTACGCTATTGACACTTCCTAAACACGCATACAAACCTACGAGACTCAAGCGAATAGCGCGTTTTATACGCTCTATCTTATTTAAACTAATAAAGTAGAAAAAATACGGTTTTACCTTAAACACAAATAGTCAATAATTTGAGTTCAGAAGCGAGTGGAAAAATTGTTTCGTCAGGAGGAATTCTTTATTTTATTATCACGGAGTATATAAGACTGCTAGCATTTAGTCCAACGATGTCGGATTTAGCTATTATAGTTTGCGTCGTTACCATGTCAACGACACTTTTGCTTTCGCGATTCAATTCTAGCTGCGAGAATGCAAAGGCGAGTCGTGGCACAAACGCGCCCTTAAGTCGGTAAGAATATCTGGCCGAAGATAAGGTCTGTGGTTCAAAACCTGTCAAGAAGCCTCATCTTTTTTCTTCAATTTCTTAATTTTGAATCTTTGGTCGTAATGTTTGACATGCCCATCCGTCTTTATGCAGTTTAATTAATGCAGCAGGATTTACAAGGTCTAACGGACTTATTTGCCTCTTGGATTAAAAATAAGCCCTCCAACTGCTAAAACAAATATGACAGCCAACATTTTTTTCTACCTGTTGGGATTAACCTGTCGGTTTGTTGCACCAACAAAAAATAAAAAAATAACTAAAACCTACGTATACTGTACACAATAACAATACAAGGACAAATATCTACGCTAAGCACTGGTTATTTTTTTTTTTAGCAGTTGCCATTACAATTGCAAAACGAGTTGCTTGTGCGTGGTCCGCAGATCGGCCTCACCGCAGGGGCTGATGGGATGCTTGCAGCGGGAGACATACGAACATCGTACGGAGCGGTGGATGACTGATGCGGCAGACACGGTAAACTGACAGCCCCCGACGAACACCAGGGGAGCCGCCACGACCCACTGTTCTTCCAACACAAGACGACAAACGCGCCCCTAGCGGGAAGCCAGTGTGCGAGGCCACCTGGAGAAGTGACATGAGTGACGGGAGACCAGAAAGAAATGGGCAATCCTCTGTCTTGCTTGATTACCAGGCCAAGAGTTGATCACGTTTTAACTCGTACATTAGGCAAGCAATCATTAGTGTGTCTGCATAGAAAATGGGCTTGTCGTTGGCCTGTGGGAGGGTAGCATACCTTATTTTTGTTTGTTTGTTATGGTTAATTGAAGCGCGCAGAAGCTATTTGTCGGTTTTGTCTATTAGGAATTCCTTCTTGAGTAAAAGAAATGCACTAGCGGGCTACCTGTCTAGATGTACACCAAATCCTTATATTGTTGCTGTATTACAATTCAGTGTACGCTGATGCAATCAAAGTCAGTTGTGGTTGGGTACATTTCAGGTCCACATCCAATTATTCAGGATTGGTGAGGGGGAGGAGGAGAATTGGGCAGCGACCCCGAGTCATTGTTTTGGAGCCGTGCCGATTCTACCAGGCATAAGGAAGGTAGCAGGGGAGGGTAAGGGAAACGGTCAGGGTTTTTTTTCAGCCTCACCATCGCAAGGTGAAAAAACTTTAAAACTTTTTACCTAATTTGAGGGCTCAGTATTTTTTCTAAAAAAGAGTAGAAAGCTAAAACATGACATGTCGTTTTTTACCGTCAAATTCGGGATGGTAGGTGTACAATTCGGGAACTTCCAAGTTTTTTCGAGGAGGGGGGGGCTTGACACTTGAAAGTAGATTTTTTTGCGGGGGAATTAGAAAGTAGATCTATTTTGGTTCGCCCCCCCCCCTCCCCTGTCCTAACTAAAATTGCTGCCCTGCTGCCGCCTGATCAGTAAGAAGTGATTCTACCGTCGTTCTTATCACAAGGGTGCATTTACTGACCGTTAATCATTCTCTTGCTAAATATTGATTTTAAAATATGGCGTTTAGATTTTCTGTTGAATATTGCGGTAGTATATTTTAAGCATCCCACACATATTCCAGTTTCGCGTGTTTAGATGTTGAATCTACTTTCATACCTTTACCATGATGTATCTTCGTTTCCAGTTCGTGAGGACACAATTTTGGTGTTCTTGCCGTCATATCACCTTCGTTTTGTCTGCTGTTGACGTTTTATTATCGCACGTGCACCCTCAGTCACGTGAAGAAGCGAACGGACGTGACGTGGTAGTTTAACTGCGCTAAATAGAATAGAATCATTCATTAAAACACTGTTTATAACGGATCTCAAAACCAATAATCTAAAGAAATTATGAAGTAAAATAATTTAATGAATGTTGAGGACCTTAATCTACGTTACACTTTTAACTAAATACAGATGCAAACCTATTTACGTTGTCTTTTGGACTTATATGTCAGACTGCCTGAGCGGGGAATCGAACCCAGGACCTATAAGTCCAAAGGCAACGTAAATAGGTTTGCATCTGTATTTAGTTATTTTTTGTGAGCCTTTGGCTTTCTCGTCTTTAATTACACTTTTAAAGTATTGCTTTGCGTAAGGACGAAATATGATAACTGAAGATATAGTACAATAGTCAGAAGAACAATTTTACTATACCACTTTGGAAGAACTCATACGGAAAAATGAGAAAACAAAAAAGTACTGCGTAAACCCTATCTTCAACAACCTCCCACTTGAAACTTGAAAACAACAACACAACTGTGATCTATGGAGCTTGATTTTGTACGGCGTATGTGATAGCACATATTGTTGTTGAAAATGTGCAAGCTAAGGCTCGAATGTTCAATAGACGGCAGTGGTTTGGGGGGGGGGGGGAGGGGGACCCGCCTTCCCCTCCGCCCCAAAAAAGAAAAAAATGTAAGATATTTTTCTATGGCGGGAAGAAGGGTAATTAGTTAGGCTTATTTATGTTAAATTTTTTGGGTTTAAATAAGAGTATGCAGTTTCTGTTATCGGCACCCTAGTTTTACTTGGCGGGACGAAAAAAAAAAACCACAACTACAACCACCACAAAAAAACTGTTCTACACATATTTTGTGACGAGGCCCTATGGTAGTCAGCATGATCACAATGTTTAGGAATTTTTATTGTTAGAAATAAATATAACGTATGGCTATGGTCTTTGATGGGAATGCTATGCATGCAAACCGACTGAGGGCTGGTAATTGTGGCTGACCTGTAGCAGGAGATTGTTAAAAGTGTAAAACATTAACACCTCCAATATTGCACGAATGTGAAAAATAACTAGCACACTATGACGAGTAAGTACTTCAGAACATTTGTTTGTTTTGAGTTTCGTTTTGCCATTTCAAGAATTTTCATCTTTCTTACGTTTTGTTTCTAAGGTTCCTCAGATCGTGAAAGACTCGTTAAAAAGTTAAAACTGAAATTTTGAATTAAAATGCAAAACTACCTAGTGGCGTGGCGCGCCGAAAAATTAACGGCGGCGGGCATCGGCGGCGTGCCGAAATTATTTTTCATCAGCAACGGTGTGCGGAATATTGGGAAAATCATCGGCGGCATGGCATGGCGTGGCGTGGCGGCGCACGGGTCTATGCCGCCAGGTCGCGCATAGGCAAGGACGGCTGAGATAAGAGTTGATCCAGGAAGCAACTACTATCTCAGCTGGCCTTGCGCATAGGACCGTGATCGTTTCTTCTAGGCTAGCTAGCGAGCCTAACGTAAATTCCACATTGCCAATTGTAGCGTAATACACTCAAATACAATTTTTACGTTCGGAGCAGTTCCACTTACGTTTCATAATACGTATTCACTAGTTTGTTAGTCCAGGTGGTCCAGAGTTGCATAGATTCGTGGTCCAGAGTTAGGTCGATTCGTCGGATCGACAACGACAGCCCTGTTGATTTCGGAGATCACAAATACATGACGTCAGAGTCATGCGCAGTCCAATTTATTTAGGAAAAGCGGTCTTCGGTGATGAGGATTCATACCATGCCGACCTCGCTTGCTAGCGTATAGGAGCTTGATTAGGTAAATCAAGCTCCATAAATTAAGACGTTTAATGAATTAAAAAACAAAGTGAAGATATGTTTCTTGCTGGTAGGAATTGTTCAGGGTGGTCCACAAAAAACTGACGATCCAACATTTTCTAAGTCCAACTTTTCTAGTTAGCACCCCTCAGAAACAGGAAAGGACAGAAATCTTCCCGTTTTATTAGATTTGATTCCTGTACTCTCCTGGTTCTGAAGGGTGCTAACTAGAAAACGTTGGGTCGTCAGTTTTTTGCGGACCACCCTGTACATATATATACACACATTATGTATAATGTATATGTAAATATAACATGACTAACATCGCTTACAAAATACATAAGGACGTTGTGGCGCAGTGGTTTGTTCATATATTAACTTTAATACATTGAGGTTTAATATAATAACAAACCACTGCAACACGATGACCTTATTTATTTTATAAGTGATATGATTCTTTTTTATGTGTGATTGCTATTCTTAATGTACTTACTGCTTTTTAATGTTACTTTTCGTTTATATAATGGGTTTTTACTTTGCGAATGTGAACTGTAGCTGACACTAATAAGCATTTTCACATGCTTCGTGTTATCCATTCATAATATCAAAAACCAAAACTGGTGAAAAGAACGCCAAGTTCCGAATGGTTCGGCCCTTCAAAGGAGTGATATCAACACACCGTAACATTCTCCAAGTTAATTGCACCGCCTAATAGTTTGAAAGTTAAATGAAAACTAGAACATTGCTACTTTCGGTAGCATTGTTCAAGTTTTCATTTAACGTCCAAAGTATTATTCGGTGCAATTAAGTTGCCGAATGCTTTCGTGTGTTGATATCACTCCTTTAAAGGGCCAAACCATTCGGAACTTCGCGTTCTTTTCACCAGTTTTGGTTTTTATATATCACTCCTTTTTTTTTTAAATTGTGTATTAAACTCAACTCCACTACCGTGCAGCTTGTAATAACGTGCTACGTCAACACTTTGCTACTACCTTTTGCCTAGGCCGAACCATTCTCAACTTAGTCACCTTTTTATAGGTTTTTGGTTTGGTTTTATTTTGATGAAATTTGTTTTATTTAGTTAGTTTAGGTGCGTTGATATCACTCCTTTGAAGAGCCAAACCACTCTGAACTTGGTGGCCTCTTTACCAGTTTTTGGCTTTGTTTACTTTGCTTTGTTTTTACAGTTGGTTTATTTTTCGTGAATTGGACGTGAATACAATATCTTTGGCAACATTGTTTACATTTTTCGTGATACACTAGTGTGTGTCTAGGCACGCACGTCAGTATACACGTTGTCATTGTCCGAACTTTGGCCGTCCAATAAGAGACGATGCCGACAATGCTAACAATGGTTATAACAATATTTTCGTACTTAACGCGCCCTCCCACGCCACCCCCGTTACACCGTCAGGCTCCAAACCATAAAAAGTTCGTATTTTACAGCACCCATTCGTCGAATTTCATAGCTGCAAGCCTTCCCATTATCTCGGCATCGATGAATAATCACTCTATGGGATTTAACATGGGGATGAGCGAATTAGCTTGCTAGCAAGCTAGTAGTAACATATTTGCAACGTTAGTCAGGGTCAGATTTAGCATTGAAAGCAGCCTAGCTGGCATTCCTACACGAGTTAATTTTGTCAGGTGAGTCATTGCTCTCGATTTCAACACAATTTATGCTTTTGTACCGCATTATTATTTTATCCAAGTATCTGAAATGTTCCCAACTCTGCTTCAGGATAGAAGACACTGACGGTATGGCGTCGCGCTACAATGGTTTACAACCTTGACAGTTGAATTGATGTGATGTTCGTTGCCTAACTTGCCGCGACGCACTAGCGTGTGTCTAGATTAATTATTTAAAAAAAATTTTTTTAAAGCCGACGGCTACATGCGCGGACTAAGAACTGCACGCGATGGCTATACAGTTAAAAGAATGTAAAAAAACAAGAATGGTTACATTTTTACTATTATCGTTATATTGCACTGTGTTACTAGGCAAACGGTAATATGAATTGATATGCTGTGAATACTAGAAATTCGAGCCTATATATAGCACACACGAAAAATAATTTCGGAATCGCAGTTATGAATTCGTAATGAATGTTCGATCGCATTTTGCCCATCATCACACAACCAAAGCGTAGTAAACAGCCGTTTGATTTTAATTCCGTCGTTAAGCCCTTCGCCTGCTTCGATAATGCACAGGTTCATGATGTGGCCCATGTGTCCAGAGAAGGGAGATTGGATTAACCCCTTGTCGTTAAACCCCTTCGCAACGACGTAATGCCGTTCTGGCGCCCACTATGCTCCCTCGTGACACATTGCCCCTTCAACTTTAGGGTATATGGATCTAAAAGGGGGTGGATTCTCGAACAGTTAAAAGGGCAGACGTTCGTAGTGGGTTTGGGCAGACAGAAGTTTGTGTAAGCTGAACTAGGTCCAAAACTTGAAAGAATGACCTGAAGCACGGTTTAAATGAATTCCATCTAAGCTGAAAACGACTCCTAAAAGCCGAAATGGTGGTCCGAAGTAACTTGGAGGGAAACACCCAGGGAATTCAACGATTTTTCACAAAAAAAACCTGGCAAACCCAGGAAAAAAAGAACACCACACTGTCTGAAGTGCATTAAACACATTTTGTTAAGACGTTGTCGCAAAATAAAATTTATCCAATTGTATTTCTGTGTTAACATCTAAACGTGCATTAAATCGGGTTACTCTTTTGCACTAAGTGAGCCCTAAAAACAAGTAAAGCTTGGCAAAATGTGCGGAAAATTTTCCTTCCTAAAATTACAGTAAATAGCCTGGAAATTGACCTCAACTACCCGAAAAACTTGGAAAGCTCAGGGAAGTTATTTCACTGTGTTGCTGGGAACCCTGTAAATTTTACACTTTCCTTGATTGACTACATAACGTGCATGCAATGTGCCTGTGCAAAACATTTTTTGCTTAGAAAATGGTCTTTTAGTAGAAAAGTTTTATTTTCAATTTACGTCTATAGTTGGCGTTCCGGTGCCATAAAAATTAATGGGCCCTTCATTTTTTTAAAGTTAGGAAATGGTAAAAATTAGATATAATGAAAGGAAATTTAATAAGGGAAGTAAAAAAGCGAATTTTTTTTTTTTTTTTTGTACAGGGGGGAAAAAAAGGGAAATTTTTTCTTTACTCAGGGAAATTCTGTAAGAAAGGAGTGGAAGCACTGCCTGACGGCTAGCATGAACGTCTCCAGTGCCGGGGGTCCCGGGTTGGAGTCCGGCCTCAGCCACCCCTGGTATTTTCGGGAAGAGAAGGGCCCTGTGAAGTCTCCTGCTCATGTCGATTGTGGCGTGTAAAAGATCCTAGGATATTCCGATGGGATTTACCTAGCAAAACTGTCTCTCTCTTCCTCTGGTGCCATTGCTAATGCTGGCTGCGCATTAAAAGCAAAAGCTTGAAATAACTGGAATGCTATTGCGATCTGCGAATGGTAAAACGAAGTCTTATTTTTTTTTTAAATAATTTCTTTGAGCCTTAAGTCAGCCGAAGCAATTTAATGGTCGTGTGGCTGAACCGGCTCAATTTTGAACATTACCAGACTTTACCAGACTCCTGGGAAGGGAGGAGCCAACCCGGGAATTCAAAACGGGAAACCTCTGATTATCGTAGTGGCCAGAAGATTGTTCGGAATTGACCGGAATAGTTCCAATAGCTGCTGAAGGAGCATGGTAGCCTCTCACGCTACCCTGGCCGACAGTCTAGGCAGGGACTTTGCCAAGATCCCCTTTCCAGGGATTCGACCAGCTCCGCAAAAAATGGAAGGCTATTAATCGTGGTAATGTTTCGCACTAAAAATCCCTTAAGGATTCATTTGAGAATAAGCTAACTTCTCTGTACACAATAACAAAACAAGTCGCGAGTCAAACCACTTTTTGGGTCTTGTCATTGTTATCGATCTTGAAAATAACCCTTACCCCATAATCTGAATCTTGTCTTGAACCCCTTCAAGGCTAAATAATTCAATATCTTGAGCCTTTCAACACAAAGAAACACTTGCGTCTGGAGCCATAGACACTGCATTAAAGATTTAAGAACGACAAAGCCCCCATCCCTCTGTTCCCTCCTCCCCCTCTCGTCGCCACCTTTCTCCCCTCTCCTTCCTTCCCTCCCTTCTTCATCCCTTGCTTATTATTATCCAAAAATTCTTAACTCTCCAAACCACCGAGTGAACAATGGAGTGTTATGGCTGCAAGAGCAGTTATCTGCTAATAATTACTTCATCGGGCGCGCCACGCGGGCCAGCTGCTGTCGCTTAATCCCACGAATTTGCCGCCATTTAGGCCCGAGATGACAAGGCCCTCGCCTCACGCTCCTGCTTTATTATCCGCATATTTTAGGTGTCGAGAGGCAGTGCTTTGCCAGTCGGTTGGTCGAGAGAGGAAAGGCAACAGATGAGCCTAATGGCACCCTATGATCGACCCCTCTCCCCTCCCCTCAGTCGAACACGCCGAGCAACAGGGCCTTCTTATTCTTGAGGGTGTGCTAAGCTGCGTAAGATCACGCAAAGAAAGATCTTCGAATATGTAGCCCAGCCTGCCTTAAATGAAAGTTCATTGATGCGGGAATAATATTTGAACATTTACAATAGTCGGAGTTTCTACTGTAGTGGACCATAGTGGTACCTGAAATTGCTGTGGCCCCCCTTCGTTGTTGAGCTTTAAAGCTAAGCTTAAACAGTTCTCAGGCTGACCCTTCGGATGATTTCAGCCGTCCGGAATCAGCTGGAAGCCTTGGGCCGTTTCATGATAATGTTTGTCAGAAACATCAATCATCAGTCCATATGGCAAATGACCTTTGGGTCCAATTGTACTAAGACTTCATTTAATTACTCTCGCTTTTAAAACGATCCACTTTTAAAAACTAAGTTCCTCGAATTTGAAGATTAGAACGGAATTTATCATGAAGACTAACCTAAAGCTCCATCTACACAGTTAGCAAAATTCGAGCTTATTTCTATATCGCAATTCCTTTATGATTGCTAAAGTGTCTAAAGTTTGTTTAGTGTCTAAAGTTAAACAGATCCAAATAGTAGCTAAGCAAGTGGTCAGTAAATACGTGTAGCCTAAAGCTAAAGCCAAAGTGATGATAATAATCATAACACTCCAGCCTGGAAAGGACTTAAATGGATCCAGACTTTAAAAAAACTTGGCAGCACTGGTTTAGTAGACAGGCAGGTAAACACGGGATAAGTCCCTCTAAGTTGGCATATAGATAAAACACGAATAGCATCAAAGTAAAAGCAATGCCTGCCAATGCTACAAGACTTCCACGTCAAGAAGCCATGAAAAGACGTGTAAAGTTGGTGTAGATAGGTAGGTAAACACGGAACAATCCGTCTAAGTTGGCCGCTAGATAAAACATAAATAGCATCTACAGTAAAAGCAATGCCAGCGAATCCTGGAAGGCGTCCAGGTTAAGAAGCCATGGAGACTAATCATCAACTTGTTTTTCGAACTATTTCCTCTGCAGCCTTACTTTCCATTTAAAATTAACAATTTATCGTATTAGTAGGGAAAAAGTGAAAAATCTAAATAAACTGGAGGTGATCTGTGATATATCTGCATACGTGCAGCTTTGTAAACCTTAACCAGTTTTCTTAACCATTTCTAACAAGCAGTGTAGCTATCCAATAAAGGGTTCATGCCTCGTTTTCCAAGCAATTATTTAAAAACCTAAATGAAAAGTGAATGATTGACGTAGCATATTACCACTTGAGCTACCAATCAATGGATGTTCAGGATCTGCTGCAAAAACCCGGTCCGCCCCCTGTCCCCGAATATCCCAGCCTTGCTCGAGCAATGAATGGCAACGAACGTAACGGTCCGTTTATTATGTACAGATTTGATCATCCCCATCACCTTGTTTATACGGTTTTTTTCCTTTTATTTGTTTACTATGGCGTCTCATGTCTTCCACGTCTGCTCGTAGCAGGTGGAACGTCAAACGTAATGTCTCTTTCTGTTGACAACATAGATTGAGACGATGTATCGTCAGTAAATAATTTGCTGACATCCTTGAAACGTCATCATCATACTTCGGCATCCGTGAAAGGAAGCGTTTTCAACCGATGTTTTTTTTTCTTTCGAAACAGTAGCCTGTACGTTTATTTATGTTTTCGTTGCGTTTTGAAAGAAAGCGAATAACAATGGACGAAAGCCGGAAGGGGATTCGTAATCTGCTAACAGACATTTCACACTTAAAACAGCTCCCCAACGTCCATTAGTCTAATAGCTTCTTTTACTGCACTTTCTCAATTTTGAACCCTCATACGTCTAATACAGTTTCTTATAAAGGAACCTCAATTTGACCTCTTTAAACTGGCGCAAAAGTGCAGCTCAACTGAAACTGTTGTCACGTTTCTTGCCGAGCCTCTTTCTCCCCATCTCCCTTTACTATCATCTTCTGACGCAGTTACTTCATGGCCATCATGCCGATTGGAAGACCAGGTGCCTCGTCAAACTGAGGCGCCATTTCTGCTGACACGACAAAATTGAGACGATGTGGTTTTGAGTCAGACTTCAACTCATCGCAACACTCCACTACCTTGAATTCACATCATGTAATTTGTCTGCCGTGAAAACAAGCGTTGCGTCTAACGCCTATCTAATTGCTACCTCCCTACACCCTCCTCACCTTAACAGTGCTGTTGCTTCAGATCTGACTTGGAAGGGTATTTATACGGAATATCTCAGACGATAGTCGAAAGAGAAGGCAAGTTGGGGGGGGGGCGGGGGGGGGGGGGGGGGGCCCCAAGGAGGTTTCTCGGGGGGATGATTTGCGATCACTAGAGGTCGCTAATTAAGCCCCAAGGAAACCCATGTCCGTCATTGTTATCAGTAACTTCTCATTATCGAAAATGATGGGGGGGAGGGGGGGCAGCGACCGGGGAAACGAGGGGGATCCGCAAAGACTTGCGGCGATGGGGGGAAGACCAACTAACATTTCAAAAGACCCGGATGAGCTGCAGGTAAAGTAAGAATGGATGGGACTATGAAGGGCGTCATATTGATCTGCCATACAGAATAACGAGGGCGAACGCCCATTTATGTCACTGATGCTTTCACAATGCCTAAGCCCTTTGGCCAAAGTAATGCGTATAACTCTCAAGCAGATAAGCCTATAGATAAAAGCTCCAGAAATCGTCCCGTTGACGAGGCGGGGTGGGGGGGGGGGGGGCATTTGCTTGGGTCCGAAACAGTGTCTGTAGTAGTTAATAAAATCGCTTCCTGGTAAGCACTGGCTGGAATGGGGTGGGAGGCATTGTCCCTGCCTTTTTCGCAAAATGCTCTTTTTGAAAAAAAAAATGCCTTTTTTGTGCCGACACATGCTCAAGGCATTAAAAAAGGGCCAAAAGAAGAGAAAAAAAAAGAATCAAAAGATCCCCAGAAAAAAAATTGCCACTAAAACTCACTGTGCCCTTTTACTAAAAGTTGCCCTTGACCTCTCGGAGGGCTGTGCATGCTACTGGCTTACAGGGATACCCTCCAAAGGAGATACACGTCAGTTCTTGTCGATACGCCATAAGGCTTTATCATGGATTAGAAAGTTAACGAGTATCACATGGGTACATCTTCCAAGCCTACGCGGCGCCTTGGTGGTAGTTGCGGCTACTAATACTTCTCATATTGATTTGCCTCCGTGCTGCTTCGCACGCGAAGCATTAGCTGAGGCGTTTAGTAGCCGCTTCTACCGCCAGGGCCCGGCGTGGGCTTGGAATAGGTAAGATGCTATATATCTAGTTGCTTTCCTAATCTATGGCTTTATTACCTGCCGTTATTAATTCTTTTGCAATAAATCCATTTTAAAATATGGATTTTAAGAGACATCCTGTTGTGTCGCTGAAACTTTTACGTGCATCCTTTGCGAGGGGTTCGACAAAGTCTTGACTAGTGTGCTTGATTTACTGATTTATCTTTGATTTACTGCCAGTTTGATTTATCGATTTACCCTTGATTTACTGATTTACAATGATTTCTGATTTAGGATGATTTACTCATTTAGACGATTTACAGTGCTTTACTCGTGATTTACCAGTGATTTACTGATTTGCTTCTGATTTACTGTGATTTACTAAGTCACCGATTTACCAATGATTTACCCTCGTAAATCATACGGTGTGATGATTTACACGCTTGTCGGAGCCCTCGATCCTATGCCGAATTTCGCCTCGGCACATAGACACTGGGCTACGATCGCCTTTACTTCGCTGGTTCATTCAAGCTGTGGTTTGTCGACTGCATGGGGCTTTAATCCCAATCTGTCTTGATCGTATGTATCTAACGCCGACCCATTCAGACCTCAGTCTGTGGGGGTTGGAGGGCCAGAAAAAGTCAACGATTCCAGTCACCGGTGACAACATGGCCCAGAACTATGCGACCCTTTCTACATCGGCTACAGAAGACTTTTTTCGAAGACATACGTTTCGTATGTTAGCATTTTGGTCTCGGTCCTAAACTCGAGACGAGACTGAAACCTCGTGCGAAAACGTAGTAATTTGCTGTGCCGAAAGACGCGGCCTTTGAATTTTTCAGCAATCGGTTAAGTTACAATCGTGTGTTGCTGGGGTGCATAAAATTCTTACTGGACAAAATTTCCTACAAAGTTGTCCTACAGATTTTTCAAATTTCCACAGCCTTCCACTATGTAGGCAAGGCATTTTTTAATGAATTTCCACAGTTCTCTGAAATTTCCCGCGAACCTCGTCCTAGCGTTCTGGCATATTCTGCACACTTGGTGCGTTGTGCATGCAAGCCAACGACGAGCAGCTACGGCCCTTTTAAGCTACAGTGTAGATGGAAAACTGGCTTTAAACTCTTGAAAGCAGGCTGCAAACCTAAAGTTATCAGTTTTGCATTCCTATCGCCTTCTGACAGTTCCTAGCTGAAGAAGAAACGCGCTCTCGTTAGCAACTTTTTGTCAGTAATAGCCCCCTGTCGGTCACACGATTACACCGTCACCATCTTAGCATTTAATTTGTGGTCTGTGGCGAGAAGTGGCGAAAGAATGTGACGGTTGTTATTTATTTAAAACGTGCGCGTGTTTTATTTAAAGAAGCACCTGCGTGCGTACGTGTTGGTTTCGTTTTGTGTCATGTCGTGAATCGTGGCGTTGTCGGTTACACCTCCCCTCCCATTAACCCCATGCTGTTTGTTTCTAAACGCACCTTTTGTTAAGCGTGAAAACGATGAAAAATATTCCGTCAACGTATCTTTGTACTCGGATATCACATGCTCTTTGCGCTTGTGTGAGTCGAATGCCTTTTCTTCTTCGGCATTGTTTTCTTTTATTTCTATCTCTCAAAAACTTAAGAAAGCTTAAGAAGAGAAGGAAAAAAATAGAAGGAAAGGATCAAGATCAACAAGTTATAACTCATGTTGCAGTGAAAAGGACTTGACACATGAGTCAGTATATGCTCTGCATGCCGATTGGCTGACTGATAAAAAAAAACTGTAAAGCGGCTCATCTAGCTTAATTTTTTGTGGGTGTTTTGACATGTTTTTGCTTGTTTCTACGCATGTGTTTGAAAACTTTCTTGGGAACAGGAGAATGAACCCTATTGCATTACTGCCTTTTTCGTATAGTACTCCCTTCTGCATACGAGAGCAAATCCGGTTGAAGTTGAAGAATAATTTTAATTTGCGCAAGTGTACACCTGATTCCAAGTTAACTGTTTTTAAGTTTTTCTAGTCAAAAAATACATTATTCGATAATCTAAACGAAATCAAACAAAAGCAAAACAAATATTGTATATTGTTCCCTCCGTTTCAGGCGCCAACATTTTTTATGACCTGGATTCTGTTGAGCTGCACTGCTAACATTTAAATAAAACATTAAATTGTTGTTTTTTCCACATTTTAACAAGCAGTCTTATTTTGTTTAGTTTTTGGTGATTGTAGGGATTTTGGTTTTATTTACGCGTCATATGATTGAAATACGTTTTCACGTGAACTAAACACTAGGCCTGCAGCAACACTTTGATATCTGAAACCTGACAAGAAAGCTTATTAGTGTTCCTTTCCTATCACGATATTTCTGTTCAGTTAAACTTAAATATCAAACGAGTTTGTTTTTCTTTTTTAACCATGTCAGGATTCAAGGGAAGTATGTATGTATGCAACAATGAAAAAAAAAATGTTGTAAAGAGGCGGGGGGGGGGGGGGGTAATTTCTGTATCATTACTGCCTTCGTGAATGAAAGAAACCTCAATTTCGCCTGACCCTATCGTAAGGCCTGCCAGTGTTTCTCTATAGATTAAAGGTTAGTGCTGTGAAATGACGTCACAATGACACTATTTCGCAAATTTATTTCAAATCTGAAACAAAGAGGTAAAGAGAGCATGAAAGTTTGCCCTGATATGGTGGTAATAAGAGTATACAACACGTAGCCAAAAATGCCCAATAGGCCCTCACTACTTAAGCCGTACGGGAAATCTCCCGTTTTCCCATATGGTCAGTACGTCCCAGTGTCCGTTTTATTTGGGGCTATTACTTTCTGCCTTCAGCCACAAATTGCAGCTTCAAGTAAAGCTAACATACAAAACCTTCAACATCCGATGGTATGACGAACCTTTCTAAGCCCGTCTCCCTCCTATTTCTATGTTTCTATATTGGTGTCTCATTGACTGAGTACTCGGCTATTGCTTTTGAGCACCGCACATTTAATGCATTTTGAGCTAGTAACTCTGCAACTCTCTGCTACTTTACGAAGTAATTTCTTGAATACCAAGAAAGTCAGTATTTATAACGGTAAGCTACCAAAGAGTGCGTAGCACTGCCCACTTTCGTATACTTTAAACAACGGTCGTAGCAGGCGTACCCCGCCAGCATAGCCCAGCATGGAATGGGACTAAGGGTTTATTTTGTTGGTTTTCAGAACTAAGGTAGGACTAATGATTAATAGTGACAAACGGGAGCATTGGTGTTGCGACGCTGGAGGTAAAAATTGTTCTACCGTCACAGCACGAACTCCTGCGAAAACGTGAGCTTCGAATGTTTTCATTAATCGAGAACAGGAGTTAGAGGTTTGAAGGCGATCAGACATCGCCCTTGTTCTTACCATAAATAGTCCAAGGTAATGCGATTAATACAATTTCCACATGTCACATCGAAGGCGTCGTCAGCTTTATTCCTGGCCATTATAATGAACGCATTGTTTATACCGACAGGCCATTCGGATCGGATGCCAAATGCCGCAACTGTTAATAACGTCATGATTTTTCATGCGTACGTATCAGTAAGTTTACTTCTGTATTTGCGTTTACCTGTTCGTCGTCTGCAGTGCTGGAGCGAGAGGGGGGCGAAGGGGGCGGCCGCCCCGGGCGCCGAAAGGGGAAAGGGCGCCGAAAATGCTGCCTTTTCCTCCAAAAACAAAATTGAAAAAAAAGTTGAACTTTAATAAATGCTCTTTTGGCAAAGCCTAGCCTAAATACAATTGGTCTTGAAAAATTAATTTGTGAGTAGCAGCAGCAGTTATGGTAGAGGTGCTCTCTGACTGGCTAAAAAACTCACAAGAATATGACTTTGGCAACAAACACTTAATTTTCTGCCCGGTATTTCGAGCTTGTTCACAACAAAAAATGTTAAAACACTTAAAAAAGTGGGAGCTGCTACAAATTGTGGACTTCACACAGCTGCCATGTTGGAAAATCATTCATGGCAGCTTCCACTTTTTTTTATGTTTTAATATCTTCATTGTGAACAGGCCCAGATTTCGGGCCGAAAATTAAATATTTCTTGCTAAACTCATGTTTTTGTTAGTTTTCTTGCCTACCAGAGGGCACCTCTTTCAGAAACTAAAGACAATTGTATTCCAAATGTAGACAAATACTTTTTCTCGCATGCCAACCTACATGACAAATGTTATTGTGTTCAGTGTGTTTGCATTATCTGTGTGACACCGTGATAAGTTCATTTTTTGGTAGATTTGGGAAGCAATCTGATGTATAATAGCGAGAGGCGCCCAATAGGCTACTGGCCCCAGGCGCTCAAACGCCTTGCTCCGGCACTGGTCGTCTGGTGTACGTACATTCTGTCCAACATCTTTGACTCCATAAAAAAAAATCAAAAATGGATGGATGTGCTATACGTTGTAATACTAAAAACACGAAACCAGAAGCGCAGACCAGAATAAAAAACCCGAATCGTTCGGTACCCAGTATTTAAAAAAAAATGCGGTACCTTCCTCACGTAGAGATGACTGAAAGCAGTAAAACACCTTACATTATGGCAATGACGGGTGCACCATGACGGTGCCATTAAAATGGCGTATTTAGCAAAAACGTTTGTGGACGTTGCGAAATGCAGAGAAACCGTGAGGAAGGTACCGCATTTTTTTTTTTTTTTTTAAATACTGGGTACCGAAATATAAGTGTGTGTGTTTTTTAACTCTGTCTGTGGTTCTGGTTCCCTGTTTTTTTAGTATCGTAACTGAAAAAATTATGCTGGCCAACCAAATCAACGAGAGTGATCGCTGTTATACACGCGTGATGCCCTGAACGGCCCCGTTTTGTTGATCGCATTGTTTAGTTTGTTGGGCGTTGACCTTTACTGATCTCGTGGACTTGAATCTCAATTGCGTTCCCTTCGCACGGGTGCGGTGTCCTGTCCCCTGCCGACAAACGCTACAAATTACCAGAGGATTTTTGACGTCCGGACCCAGACGGCAGCTAAGCCAGTGCGTATCCCGCTGAATGCGAAAACGTGCTTTCCATTTTGTTGGAGCTGAATAAACATTAACAAACGGAGAGAAACGTACGAGGAATGGTTGTCAATATTGGCCAATATCTGTGCCTACCGAAGATTAGCTTATACGATAGCTGCCGTGCCGGAAATAATAATATTAAGCCGGACCGAAAGCCAAATGGGCTGGAAAAGTCAATAATAATAAATACAGATGCAAACCTATTTACGTTGCCTTTTGGACTTAAATGTCAGACTGCCTGTCAGACTGGGAATTGAACCCACGACCTCTGAAACCAAAGGCCTTTGAGGCCGGAGTCCTACCGCTTAGCCATACTGACACGGCCTGACAATTAAGTCCAAAAGGCAACGTACATAGGTTTCCATCTGTATTTATTAAAGTGGGTAATAATAGATACTGATAACTTCAGTAGAGTGATTTAATTTTCAATCGAGATTGCCGACCAGCAGTAATAAAAGATATAATGTTATAAATTTGTTGTGTCTGGACAAAGTTTTGTAACTAGAGTTTTTGCAAAGTAGATTCTGAGCTCCGGTGTTACTCGCATAATGATATTCCATGTAGAATATTATGCAATTTAGAAAACAAAAGCATTAGAGCTCGTATCCCAAGAAATTCACAGCTGTAAAGGTGCACAAATATAGGAAACTGATTAGAGTTCGCGCGAACGAAGCGAACTATGATTTCAATTCCAATTCCAGGGACCAAGAGTTGTATTTATGTATGTGTTTGTGGGTCTAGGTTTTAGTTCTTTTTTCTGTCAGTCTATTAGTTCGTATTGTGTTTGGGAATTTTAAGCAACAGAATTAAACCGTTTTGTTCGTTTAATAGTGACGCATGCTTGTGTATGGACGTTGGTATAGCACAATCCTTAACCCCTGGAATTGGAATGGAAATATAGTTCGTTTCGTTCGCGTGAACTCGAATCTGCTTTTTTTTTGTGCACCTTCACAGCTGTTCTTGGAATACGAGCTGTAAACCTTTTTTCTAAACGACGAAGTTTTTTTGGTTAGTTAATTTGTTGGGTTTTTCGATTTTTATGTCTGGTTTTTTTTGGTTCTGTTTGGATTCATTTTGAAAGTGTTTTGGTTAGTCTGATACTTTTGTTCGAGTGAACTCTAATCCGTTTTTATTTGTGTGCCTTCAAAGCTGTGAATTCCATGGGGATATGAGCTTGATGGCAATACACTAGCATGTGTCAGCTCGATTCTGCATAGTTGATCTTCGTTTTCTGGGAAATTCATTTGCTCCTTTAAGGCGTATTCAATGTGTGTTTTCTTCTTCATGTTCCCCGTCATAAGGTTCTTCATTTATTTTGACAACTGATTGTCGTAAAACGAATGGTGGTGGTGTTCTGCTTCATAGTGTTTGCTTTTTTTCGCTTCTTGTTGCACGTCATTGTTTCATTTAGCAGCATTGCCATGTCAAGACATTCCGAAACAATTTGAAGACAATTCAAATAGTCTCCCGTAGCCTAAACTGAAGAACTAAATAAGTCATTCAGTCTCATGTCGGCCGGTTTCAAAATTAGACACTGAGCACCCTATGGTTTCAAACTAAAAGATTAAAGCGAAAACTAAGATCGTTTCATTTTGGTTGATCAACAATGGATCAATGGATTTGTTAAAGAGCATTAAAGGCCCAAAGCCACCTGCCCTGTACTAAAACAAAATACAAAGCAGAATACAAAACAGAATACAAAATCGAGCAGACGCGCGATGCCTCCAAGCACAATTGGGTCCAGTGAACCACTTATCAGGCCAAGGGTCAAAGTTCCCCTGGGCTACGATGGGGCGACACTCAAACCTCATGCTGAAAGCTTGGCTTGTACAAGTCTGAGAAGAATCGGAAAATGATCATTACCTTGGAGGTCATATGTGATACTAACACCAAAAAGCCCAACAAGCTGCTCGGAGCACAGAAAAAGATCTAAGACAGACTCCTGGACTACCCACCACTCCACCAATTAAACGTTGGAGACCCATCGTAGGCATAGTTCTAACCTTTTAAAAGAAGACGCAAGCATTTGGCCCTTAGAGTCACACCGACGGCTACCCCGCAGCCAATGATGAGCATTAAAATCTCCATCCAGTATTAAGGGGCACGGGAGCGATCAGCCCAGGCCAGCCACTCATTTCAGTGATCCTGCCCACAGCATGAAGAAAAATAGAAAAAAAAAATAACCTCACTTGGCGAGACACTCATCCCACAAGCGTCAATACCAGAACACAATGGAATGTTAAGGGGGGAGTGCGAAACTTTCCAGTTTACTAGGACCTGTACATCAGACAAAGAATGACTGCACAGTGATGCTCAGGAACACGTACATCGACACCAATGGGATACCTTCACTTCCTGAAGCTCCCAAATAGCCATCTGACTGCATAACCTACTAGCATCCTCCAGCTTGCTTGCCAGGTCTGGGACATTCCAGGAGCTGATAGAGTATGGGACTCTGAAGGTAGCAAGTTGGTCAACCAAATCACTATCCTCAATTCCACATCATTCACTCAACGAACCAGTAGTATCCACAGCCGCTGCAGTGCTCACAGCGCCTACAGTACTGAATATACCAACTGCACCCGCTACATTACTACGGAGGCAGATAGCATCTACACAACACCAGCATTATTAACATCTGACCGACCAGCACCACCACTAACTGCAGTTTCACCAGCACCGTTGTTGCGCACCAGCTCAGCCACAGATGGAGACCCAGACACAGATGGAAGACTAGACACAACAGGGTTAGGGGTATCAAGCACAGCCACGGGGGTCGATGCATGCTTAGGAATGATAGCAAGAACAAACTCAACAGCCGGCGACAAAGCCTGGAATCGGTTAGGGGGGACTACTTCAGCTGGCTCAGACAACTGCTGAAAGGACATAGGTCTGAAGCCACCCCTTGGCACGCTTTGATGTTTCACCGAATGGAAACTGGACTCAGTAACAGGAGCAACTGAAGCAGTCCAAGCCAAATCCAACATGTCATCCAACACACTACACCCAGAAGACTCTGGTACCACTTTCAAGGACGTACTATCTCCTGCACTTACTGAAACCACTGTGAAACCACTTTACAGTAGATACTACTGTATTTTTGCTAGGCTTTAGGTCACACAGTGGCAGGTCGTCATCGTGCTCACTCAACCACAGTTTTAGAAGGACCCACAGTCTTTACAAAACTCACTCAAACACACACGACGGACGTGGCCACGGAAGCCTCAATATAAACACCAGGGCACACGATCGGAAACTACAAGAAACGTTGGAATGCCACAGACAGGAACTATATATCAGAAAGTTCTTCAATGACAACATCTTCACGAAGGCGCAGGTTGAGTCTCCAGACAAGCAATGAACAACTCCCTCTGTCGTATTGTACTCAACACCATAAGAAACAAAGTACCATAGTGAACCAGAGTTGTACGTCTATCTAGGTCTGAGATGTCAAATGACAGCCAACGAAAACGTACCGAGACTGACTGAACATGAGATTACACTACTGCTTCGTAGCCATTCTACATGAGGACTTGCAACACATTGATAGCAATGAGAATGCAGATTGCTGCTACATCCCTAAGGTTGACTAACCCAGTAATCGCGTCATGTAGGTGTGAAACGAAAACAGGGCGGCCAGCCTGCTTTGCTATTATTACTACCGACTTCTCCAGTTTCACGTTAGCTGACTAACCCACCATGATTGTAGCCTGTGTAGCCAATCCAATTCTTGCTGCGTAAAACCTAGGTTGAAAGTATTGTTGTGAGGCTCAACTCGTCCCAGTCATCAGGAGCACGAGGTGTTAGGCTACTCGGCGAACTTGGTGAACTCGGCCCATTACCCAGTCCATTACCTGGTCCATGCCTAGAAGTGGTCTGATCTGACTCGCTCATTTCCATGGCCATCACATTTTCTTCAGCTACAACAACTGACTTGCTTGGTCCATTGTTAATCATTTCCATTTTTGACAATGGTAACCGGTACAGCTTCTAACACTGACTCACTCCAATCCACCATTGCTCCACCCACAATAGTATATGTAGATCCACTTTATTAATTCCTGCTTCTTTAGCTTCCTCATTCATGACATCATACCACCAGTCCAGGACAATGCCCGAGTGAACTTGTCGTTCAGACAAAACTCCCTTTGCCTGGAGCCAACTCATCAGCCATTTGACTGCAGCTGCCATGACATTGTGATAACAATGTCACTTTTTCCGTTCCCAAGCATCGTAGACCCTTATTTGAGTAAACTCTAATACGGTCTTGTGCGCTTCGCCTATTGTTGCCCTATTCTTACATGTTGCAGCATTGCATTCTGTGCCTTGCCTTATCCGTTTTCTAAAAATTCTTGTGTGCAAACGAACTCTTAATACAGTCCCGTAATACAGTCCCTAATCATCAGGCTATGCACTCTGAGTGTAGTAGTCCATCGACACTGGAGCAGTACTACAACGACACCAAGATCGACCTGTTATGTTAGGCTACTGTTAGTGGATTGTTTCTGTTCTATTCTGTTCGCTAATAGATGCTTGTCGTTATTAATAGTGTACAATATGAACTGATACGAACAAGTCTGTTGTGTTGTTTAAGATAACGTTGGTTTCTAACTCCCATATAGAGCAGCGTCAAGGGACGTCATATTGGCTACGAGATACAATTTGGAGGTAATAGCTACAAGGTGCACTGGATTAAAATGTAAGGGAAAAAACGGCACTTCTAGTCAAGACAGGGCTTTAAGGGCGGATTTCTTAGGCTTAAAATAACTTTGTTTTCTCCAACAACAATAATCGCGCGTTAAGGCTTAAGAAATCTAGTCAAATAGCATTGGCTTCAGAAAGACGACCTTCTTTTTTCCCTTCAGTGCCCCTTGCAGCTAACCCAGTTACTGGCTCTACCATACAGTTATATACAATAATACTACGTCATGTCACTGCCCTATAAAGAGATAACTTGTGTAAAGCAGCGGCATCACTGACCAAGAAACCTAACAGACTACAAGGTAAAGCTTTTAATTTACCATCCATTGTTCGTATGGTTAGTATCAATATCCATGGTCGAATTTATGAGGGGGATGGCGTACGAAAAAAAAAATTCTGACTCGGCTAAACGGGCCTCAGTCGTAGGTAACAGGAAGCGGGACGAAAGTGTCAAAAGTGGATGTAGATAACAAACAAAAAAAAGAAAGTTAAAAGGTAATAAATACTCTTTACCATTCGCAGAACACTCACTTCAGATGTTCATTTAAATTTTTGGTAACTGTCGGTCACCCCTTCATAAGAAAAACGCACAACTTGAGAGTCACTTCACGACATTTGCAGCAAAGTTCAGCGAGAAGTGCTGCTCTGAGCTTGACCGCCACCAACGAATGTAGATCGGTGGTCACCTCCATCAGACTCCGCGTGCGTGAATTTCAAAATATTGCGAAGTAACTCTCAAGTTGTGAGTGATTTTCTTATGAAGATGACCGACAGTTACCGAAAATTGAAATGAACATTTGAAGTGAGTGTTCTGCGTTGTAGTAAAGTATACTTCCTTTTAACTGATGCCTACATATTACAACTGTAAATGGCGATTGCCGATTTTCTAAAAAAAAAAAAAAAAAGTTCTTCAGATTTTCAGACAAAACCGGGATACAGTCAGAAAATTTCAGCTTTCACATCCCCGCTCCCGCCAATATTTTGTTTTCGAAACGCTCCTGTCAATATCACCGTAATACACTAGGGAAAATAAACTGAAGAGAGTTTGATGTTAAACCTGATCAGTCTTCACTTTAACTTGTATTCATTATCATTATCCCTTGACCTTTTGGAGGCAACAGTTGTATTTACTTCAATGGTCCTTGCTCTACAAAACTGCTGAGATGTTGTAGGCAATCCGGATTTGAGAGGTGCAGTTTTCCATACATTTACTAAATGTTGTGCTTATAAATAATACTATTGGTACCTGGATGTTTTTATTTTTTGTTTATTTTTCTTCATTTTGTACTTTGGCAGCCTCTAAAGGACTACACCCATGGAAGGGGCCAAATTATTATGTCTTTTAATAAAAGCCTGGTGTCTTCCCTTCCTTTCCTGCTTACCTGCCATGTGCGTGATGGTCAACGGTTTTTCTTTGTCTCTTTGTGAACAATTCTGTTGGAACTTATGGCGATGGCGCGTTTAGGCATATGCACGCGCCTAGGACCCCGAAAAGTCAGTTTAATATTTCAGGAAGGCAACCTTCACACATTGTTTATCTTTGTCGGCTGGTTGACCACAGTTCAAGGGAGACGTTAAATTGTCGAGCAGGTGTGGCGTCTATCATGAAATGGTAAACCATGTATACGCACGTTCTCACTCCTCTTTGAGCACTCGAAAACCATGAGAACAAAGAAAGGTTTGTTAAGGAGTGCTTCAGCGGTAGCAATTATGAGTAGTCAGTCATCTGCACCAGGTGGCTGTCACTTCAACAAAATGGGTGATCGGAGCTCTACGCAGGAACCAACATTAATATAAGTTTGAAGAAAGACGACTTCTTTGCTTACACTGTGTTACTGCACTAGGAAACTTAGATTTCTTACGTTTTCTTTGTTGCATTTTGTGTTTTGCGCTGGCGTATTATAGTTTAGACTAGTTGTCCCCGTGCGCATCCCCTCCCCATCCGCACAGGCAC
>JAHWFP010066816.1:28707-58600 GCA_023313725.1 Lithobius niger
CCCCCCCCCCCCCCCCCCCCACCACACATACTGAACTCAGTGGTTCGGACTAAACGCCAGTTGCCACGAAATACCTTAACTCAACAGGTATAAAAGTGGCACTGTCACACAATGGAGTATTAGGAAGATTGTTTATCCTGAATAATTTTCATTGATTAACCCTTCCGACCCATCAATGTCACGCGCAGCGAGGTGCACAGTGCACAGTCCAAACACCCGTCAACAGCTGAAACACCTTCTTTGTCCCGAGTGTTTAAATGTTTCCACGCTTCCATTGTGCCCCAATACACTACTTTCACTACCGCGCAACTTCATGCAAATTAACGTCGTCCAGCACCTACCTACGCACCTCGTGTAAAACGATAAGGCACACCTGCTGGCAGTAACAATAGGTGGTGTTGGTGGTGCTATTTCGGAGGCCTGGTGTAATTGTTTGTGGTGTGTCTGACATTAGTTGCCGCCTGGTGGTGGGCCTGTCAAGCTCCGCTTCTTTCCTCTCACTCACTCAGCTCAACTCTCTCTCTCTCTCTTTCCATCTCGCAGTTGTAAAAGTTTCCTCTTGCTATTCTTTTTGGCTTTTTCTTCCACGCAAATAACTTGGGGAATTTTTTGGCCGTCACTAGAACCCCCGGGTTTCCTCGTTTCAACCTCTGAAACAGACTGTGGTATGCGCGTGGAGCGAAACCTGTAATAATAACAATACTATTAGGCTGTTCAATTTCAACTCAAGGTTCGTAAAAGCCTGGTAATAAACATAAATAAGTATAAATAATATAAAAGTTAATTCGCCAAAATCCGGAAAACACGTAGGGAAGGGCTAGGCCACTAACACTCCGCCTGGAATTAAGACAACAAAGATAAACACAACAAAAAATAATTACAAAAATAAAAACAAATAAAAAAAGCGACCTCGAGTGATTTTTCTTTAAAAAAAAAACCCAAAAAAGTTTGCGACTGGAACAATGCAATGAACTTAGCCAGTGCAGTAAGCCTACTGAAAACAATTGCTCCAACCCGGTTAAAAACGGCGTAGGAAGTCGTAAGGTCGAATTTTTCTGTACCATTCTCTTTAAACGATTTGAGAGAGGGAGCGTTCACAGTAGCACCCGGCAAACTATTCCACACCAGGGCGACTCGGTTAATGGAAACAAAAAATTACGACAGGGCAGACGAGTCCGATTAATATGGATTTTGAGATTGTGGCCACGGGTTCTTGAGTTGCGCCGTAAGGTAAAGAAATGAGACACTTCTATGTCGGTTTTTCCATAAACAATGGAATACGTCATGGCTAATTCAGTGTGTAAACGCCTTAATTCTAGTGAGTCCAACTGTATGTTTAGAAAATCTGTCTTTGTAGCAAAAGGATTTTAGACCAGGAAGTCTATTAGTAAATTGCCGTTGCACTCGCTTAATGTGTTAATATCTTTTAATAAAAGTGTGGACCAAACAGGGAAGCCATATTCCAGGATAGGGCGGAGTGTGTCTCCCCTGGTTGGTCCCACAAAGTAAAACCTTTGAAATTGCTTGAATTTTGGTATTTGATCTAGAAAGCACGTCAGACTTGTGGCGTTTCACGTGGAAAGTGCTTGAATTTTGGCTTTTGAGCGGGAAAGTAATTGAGTTATGGCATTTGAGTGGAAAGTGCTTGAATTACGGCAATCAACGTGGAAAGTACTTGATTTTCAGCATTTGACCTGGACAGTGCTTGCACTTTAATTTTTATATTAGACCTGGAAACTGCTTGAATTCTGGCATTTGACCTGGAAACTTCTTGAATTTTGGCTTTTGACCTGAAAAGTGGGTCATTCCTGTAATGGATTAAGACTGAAAACCCATTTCTTGAGGTAGGTGGGTTGGAGGGGGTTGAGGAACGAGTCTTCGTAGCCTAACATACTAGCTGATTTAGTTTTTTCAAACATAGGGACTATACTAATATAAAGAAATGCAGCCCAGCGTTTGAAACGAATTACTTTAGTCACTTTCATTGTCAATGGAAAGGATTGTAGATAATCTGCAGCCAATAAATAAATCTACAACGCAAATTCAAAATGCGGTTACATTAAGCCTGATCCTACGGACCAACAGATAATAGGAGCACTGAATATTCAGTAATTATTCGGTATACAGCTGAATACTAATTTTGGCCGAATACCTCATTTCGAAATACTAACACGTAAGGCTCTAATAATATCGAAACAGTAATCCTTTTCACATCTGCAGACAACATTTTAGCTACTGTTTTTAAGTCCCGTATAAACGTACTTTATAGTCGACCCTACGTTTACTTAGATGGCAGCCGACCTGCTCTGACCACTGGGCTGTACTTTTCTTTCATTGTTTGGGGTCCCCGGGGACCCCCACGCAGTGTTCAGGGTTCGCGTTTGAACTCAAGTTAAGTTTTTTAATTTCTACTTGGTGGCGTACTGTGAACGTGGTCAATTGGTGGGAAAGAGATTTATTTGTAAGGAATGTTCACACGATTTAAATGTGAAAAATGATTTCTTATTAACAAGAAATTTTTTGAGGTTTAAATAAAACGGATTATTTAAAACTGTAACACAGAAGTACGGTTATCATATGCAACTTTTTAAAGTGTAGGTCGTTTGACTTATACCACGTGCCATGGCTGTTTGCTGTGACGTGCATATCACGTGACTGGGCTAGTCCAATCAGACGTTGTTCTCGTTCGTCATTGGCTAACTCATGGTGACGTCACGGCAAACAGCCATTGCGCATGGTTTAATGTTGTGTATGGGATTCGACCAAATATTAAATTAAGACTTCAGCTTAACTGCAAGTATTGGCCGAATTATTTGGTGTTCGGCAAAATACGTCAATACAGCCTTAAGGTGCCTCTACACCGCATGACATGCTGAAGCATGTAGCGCCGTCTACCATTATTTAGTTCTATGTAGCACTTGGTTTCAACAAGCGAAGGAACGCGCAAAGAAATTTCTTTTCACACAACAAACTAGCCACGCGACTCCTTAATTACTGAATGTAAAGTTGGTGCGTCCACGTGCACCACGGAGCAAGTGGCCAAGGTTAACGATATCACTGCCACCAAAATAATGGCACCCATCTAGCGGTTCAAAATCTGAGGTTCAAAACGGTCGATATATAGAAAAAGCGCCACGTGATGTCGTTAGGCCTAACTTTACCGCTTCCATTCTGGTGCACGTGGGCGCACCAACTTTACACTCACTGATTAAAGAGGCACGTGGTTTGTTTGTTGCGTAAAAAGAAATTTATTTGTGTGTTCCTTCACCTGTTGAAAATAAGGGGTAGACAGAATTAGATGTACGGGATGATTCAGAAAGGATGCATGGACCAGTGCCCACCGTTTTCCCCCCATGTGCACGATCGAAATAACATTACGTGGATGTGTAGTATGGTGAGGAGCATCTGCACATGTGATCATGGCTGACCTTGCACCATCCGTTCAAGGTCATCACAACACTTACTTCTACACCGTACTTCGTACGCTACCAGTGAAAATTGGAAAGTTGTAGGGAATCCTATGACGTGACTAACTGCGAAAAAGGAATTTAAATCTAAACAGAATGTAAATCAGAATTTAAACTGTAAATCAGAACTACAACAGAATTTTAAGTAAACAGAATGTAAAGGCTACCACCAAAACAAACCCCGACAGGAATGTTAACACTTTATGAGCGGAAGGTCCCCCAGTATGCAAATCTCAGGTACCGATGATGATATTCACGGAAAGTGTACTGCAGACAGCGTACGGAATGTATCCAGGCCATCATATGCCCATACGTACAATTCTGTATGTAAACCTTTTCCAATCGCAATGCCAACATACACTGTGGAGGAGTACTTTCAGATGGTTGTGATTTATGGAGAATGTGGTAGACGGACTAGAGAAGCTACTCAGGAATTTCGCCGTCGAGTTCCGCATCACGCACCCTTGCACAAAGTCATACCGCGCGCTGTGCAGCGCCCCCAACGAACTGGTAGGATTGGGCCTGCTCCACCCTTGGGATGACCTCCTGTAGCAACGGATGAAGCCACATCAGCTGCAGTACTCGCATTTGTTGCATTAAATTGACATACGAGTACCCGTCATGTAGCTCAACAGGCTGGTTTCTCACAACCATCAGTTGATCGTGTTCTGAATAGGTATCATTACCACGCCTACCACGTCCACCTACACCAGGGATGGTCACCGGGGGATTACGAACGTAGGGTGGAATTCTGTACCTGGATGTTACTGCAAATTGAGGACAATCCAGACTTCCTTCTGTCCGTCCTCTTCACACAGACGAGGCGAACCTTTCCAATGACGGTGTGCTGAACATCCACAACACACTATTGGTCACCCATCAACCCACACTGGATGCGGGAGACACATCATCAGGAACGATGGCGTGTCAATATGTGGTGTACGCTGTACAACAACACAGTTGTAGGGCCAGTATTCTACCAAGGTGGGTGCACTTACCACTGAGCATTATTTGGCTATGATACTGCAGCAGGTAGTAGTGAACTTTACGGAGGATCTACCGCTAGTGGAATACGCAGCTGTGTGGCTTCAGCAAGATGGGGCATCTCCCCATTTTGGTAGAATTGTGTGTGCATGGCTCGATGCAAATTTCGCAGATCGTTGGATTGGTTGTGCTGGCCCTGTAGCGTGGCCACCACGCTCACCGGATTTAACTACATTGGACTCCTTCCACTGAGGTCACATCAAAACGCTGGTCTACCAAACACCACCACAGGACATCAATGATCTGCAGGATATTCGCAATGCATGCGCCACGGTGACCCCTGCCATGTTGTGCTCTGTCCGCACCGAACTTCTGCGACGGCTTGAACTTTGAATTGATGTTGACGGGCGCCACTTCGAACATTTTTAGCAACACCCCAAATGCGACATGGTTCTATGACCGTGGACTGTAACCGACAACCTGGCCTTGAAGCAGTTGTTCTGTTTACTTTAAATTCTGTTGTAAGTTCTGATTTAAAGTTTAAATTCTGATTTACATTCTGTTTAGATTTAAATTCTTTTTTCGCAGTTAGTCACATCATATGATTCTCTACAACTTTCCAATTTACACCGGTAGTATAGGAAGTACGGTGTAGAAGTTAGTGTCGTGATGACCTTGAACGGATGGTGCAAGGTCAGCTACGATCACATGTGTAGATGACCTGCCTCCTCACCATAGCTTGGGGGGATGCCAGTGGCCCCTTGGCTTGTCCCAAGTGGCATTTTCATTTTTGTTCTGGCGTCCCTCTCGAAGGGTTCCACTCTACCAGCAAGGTACTTGGAGGAGTTTCGGCGGCTGTGTTCTCAGTACGCCGGTTATCAGCGGCTGTTTACTGATGGGTTGAAGTCAGACGTTGGCGTCGCGTGTGCTTGTGTGTGTAAGGGAGTAACGGTTGCCCATCGCCTTCCATCAGGCTATTCTGTGTTTTCTGCAGAGCTTTTGGCTCTCGGTTTGGCGGTGGAATGGATCCTTGACATTCAGAGCACGCATTTGATTATCTTTAGCGATTCCATGAGTGCCCTGGAGTCCTTGGCGAATTACAATCCTCGGAACTCCTTGACACATCGTGTCCAGGCTTTGCTTTCCCGCTTGCCTGGCCAGCGGAAAGCTGTGCTTTTCTGATGGATCCCGGGCCATGTTGATATAGGTGGAAATGAGCAAGCTGATTCTGCAGCGAAAGGGGCCCTTTCCGACCCTCTCGGACGGCATCTCAGCCTTGTTCCCTCAGACGCCTTTCCAACTCTGCGTCTGAGGTTACACGCTTTTTGGCAAGACTTGTGAGACAGACAAGACGGTAATAAAGTACGAGCTATTAAAGGCAGTGTTGAGGAATGGCACTCGGAATGGCACTCGGCATGTTGCCGCAGTCGCCATGAGGAGGTACTGTTAGCCCGTTTGTGCATTGGTCACACCCGACGTACTCACTGTTTCCTTTTGTGGGGGGGGGGGGGTAGACCCTCCTGAATGTTATTGGTGTCGACGGCCACTTACGGTTCGGCACTTCCTTGTTGATTATCTCCATCTTGATGGTGTACGTTGTCGTTTCCATCTTCAGCATTGCGCGTCAATTGGGCGGTAAGTCTGTCCTCTTGACCGGTGTTTTTCAATTTTTGCAGGTGGTACAGATGTATGACAAGATTTAGATTAGGGGTTTGAATAATATCTCTGTAATGTGTGGTGCAGTGGCAACCCGGACCACTGCACTGTGACTGAGGTTGGCGCTAATAACCAAGCTGTCGACGCGCCATTAAGCCTCAAATCCCCCCCCCCCCCCTTACCATACTACACATCCACGTAATGTCATTTCGATCGTGCACATGGGGACAGAAACGGTGGGCACTGCTCCATCCTTTCTGAATCCCACTGTATAGCGGGAAATGGCTATAGATGCTGCAGCTTGTCGTGTGGTGGCAATCACCCTTTTAAGTAGGCCCATTCGGTTGTGTATTCGTTATCTGGCATTTTGAATACTCGGTTGTGTATTCGTTATTTGGCAGTATAAATACTCGGTTGCTTGCTCAGTATTCGACCAATTTCACAGTCGGTTCATCCTTCTTATACCGCAGTCGTAGGAGACGAGGCAGGAGGTGTTACGTGACGGCCAAGGGTAGTCAAATGAGTGGGCAGGGATCGAGGCGTCGAGCTCGAGGTAGACGGAAAGGGAAAGGTGGGCAGGTAAATGTCCCGCCCACCTGTCTTATCAGTCAATCCCATCGGATTTAGCGTAGGCGAAGAGCCTGGCCCTGGAGGAGGGTGTGTTTACCTAACATTGACACCATAGGTCAGGGTGAATGTCGGCGCGGTTAGCATGCTTGGAAGAGCTAGCACAGCGTTCGTTCTCTCGGGTGGGTTGTTGCGTAATGAATAATAAGGCACAAACGGTCGTCATTACAACCGGGTCGATTGAAAACACAATACATACAATGTACGATAGAAAGAAAAAACATCTGCCTGACTGGGAGTAGAAAATAGTCTTCCACTTGCATGCCGGTAGTAATACTGTACCGAGAAAAATGCTAAGATGTTGTTCAAGCATTCTCAACGGTGACCCGATGGTTACAAATGAATGCACGCAGGGGGAGCAACTCGTACTAGGGTATAGACGCTAGAGGCTAGTTGCTTCTTGCTCTCCCGCAAAAAATAAATACACCTAAAAATGTATTAAAATGAATAAAGGGTAATTAAATAAAGAAACCGTCACCATTACAATTGGTCTGGCCGGAACCGATGCACATAATCTGATAAAGACCATCTGACCTGACTGGACACTCTAACCCTTAAAACCCTTCCCCGCATCCCAGATTTGCTAATTTGTATGATGATTCATTAGTGTTCCTTTTAATTGCTTTTGTAAATGATAGTTTAATGAGGTTGAAGAGACGGAATTATTAGTAAATTAGCCTACTAATAGCAAGGATAATTTTTGAACCCATTGTCATATTGACTTCAAATTTTCCACACGCATTTAATGTCCTTTTTGGGGTTTTAAGTTCGAAAATCAATAAAATTGGGCAAAGGGGGTTTGTATTTTGATTCTCAAAATATCAAAATAATCAGAAATCTAGTACAACATAATTATACTGTGCTATCATTATTCAGTGCACTTAAAACTGACACCTATAACGTCACATTATAACACGCGCATTACTCCTTTCAGTAAATGATTAGGACCAGTGATAGGACCAGTGATGGACAGAATCAACCTACACACCAACCGTGTGTCTTTGCGTACCTTTTTTCATCCTTATTGTAGCTCAGCACGTCATCCTTGGCAGTTTACAGTATTGACTCCATTGTGTAAAGAATAAAGTAAAAGTGCCACCTGACTGGCAAAGCCCCACAATGAATTTATAGCACGAGAATTTGTATATTTCGGCCAAAATCTTGGCCTTGTTCACCTAAAACAAATGATGCACCAAGTGTAAACAATAAAAGGTTATTAGATAGATATACAAGGTCATGAGACCAATAAATACTTAACAAAAACATTGATGAAAACAATAATAAAACTAGCTCAGAGAAAGGCAACAAAACACCCATCATTATGTGAACCACCACTTTCAAATACGATAAACAGGTAAATTCTTAAACCAGCTTCTTCATCTTTCCATTTCTAAAAGCCAGGTGGCAATTTTATTTTGCTTTTTGCATCACCCACAAAGATTTGCAAGAATCCATTGTGTCTCCCACTGGCGTCCACAAACTTTCAAAAAAGGGATGACAGAATCGGAGTAAAAGGGCAAAAGTGTAACATTTTCAGTGGAAGAAATTGTGAATAAAGGGGGAGGTGGATTACGGCTTAATGGCACGTCAACAGCTTGGTTATTATCGCCAACCTCAGTCACAGTGCAGTGGCCGAGGATGATGCCACTGCGTCACACATGACAGAGATGTGTACCAACCCCCAAATATACGTAGATCGCATCGTTAATCTGTATCTTGCAAAAATTGAAGAAAAAATATCCGGACTGCATGGAGGACGAAATCAACACCCAATTGACATGTTATGTCTCACGGAAGATGGAAACGGCGACGAACACCATCAAGATCGTGACGTATCGTGAATGGCCGGCAACACCAGTGACATTCAGGAAGGGTATTGGCGGCCCCCCCCCCCCTTCCTTACAAGGGGAACAATGAATAAGGTTGGTGTGACCAACACGCAAACGGACTAACATCACCTCTAATGGCATTATTTCTCCGACAAGCACATTCGGAGGTCTAACAAACTAGATGTAGGCCTATAAAAAAATATTAATAATAAAGCAAGCAATGACTGGTCCATACAATAATATACCCAACTACATAAAAGATATTACTGAAATTCATCATTTCCAGAAATACCTGTTTCGGTATCTACTGGATATCAGTACTGTGGCCCTGAAAAATTTATTTAAAGTTATAAGCTGAAAAATACTTTCAGCACTTTTTGTTATCTTGATTTTCTTTGTTTACTTGTAGCATGTTTACATATTTTTACTGTTGTGATTATTTTTTCTACGATGCACCTTAACTTTGTATTTATTAATAATGATTGTAATTACTGCATTTGCTAATAGTAGTAACTTTGCAGTCGCTATTATTAAAAATAGTAATTTAAAATAGCAATACAAATGGTAGTAAAAGTAGCTAATAAAAATTGTAACATTTGCTTATAACAGTGGCAATAATTTTATACTGCTATTATTGTAATTTTTTTTTTTGTCTACGATGCACACAAACTTTGCATTTGTTTCATAAGTTGACATTTGTAATTCTTTTGTTTTTTAGTTACTTTTTATGATGGTAGCCAACCCACCACACGCGAGCATTAGCTCTTGTGGGGTGAGGGCACATACCGAGCTTTGTACCGTTTGCCTGATTCAATAAACCAATTCTTCTCATTTTTCTCATACATTAAGCTGGTAACCCTGGAATTAGAATTACAATCCGCAAATGGGTTTTGTTTTAGAAGTTTATATTATCCAAAAAGAGGAGCGGGTGGGAGGGAGGCGGGAAGCACCCCATTGTGCGGTTGTCTTCACCTGTTATTTATATTTCAACAATTATTATATGTCGGTGTGTCGGAAACAAACCCAAAGTTTAACCAAATTTCCGGAATACGAAGTCTAACGATTTGCAGAAACCATCCCAGATAACCTGTACTAAATTGACCCACCCGAAGTCATCTCCAATTCTTCTTCTCTTCGTTGCTTATTCCCTCCAGGTGGTGCAAGGAGCCACTAATTTTCAGGTATGTCTTTCTTGGGGCGCAGGTGTGTTTGTTTAAGAAGGCCATTGCTAGGAAGAGATAGCAGCCAGTAATTGTCGCTTATTACACTTTAATGACGTTTGTTCAAAGGCGAGCGCTAAGTTGTGAGAAGTTAAGAGGGGTTCGACTGCGTTTTAAAGGTTATGATGTATGATGATGTTGGGGTAAGTAAGGGAAATTATCCGGGGATGTTATTTTTTTTTTTAGAGAAAAAGACGATATAATTACAAGCCGCCAGTTTCAAACTTGTGTTCAGCAATTCGTGGTTTTCTCATTTAAAAATGCATCCGCTGCTATGTTTTTTTTTTTTCTTTTTTTTTTTTTCTAGTGTGTGGGTTTATGTTTCAAATTTGAATATTTCCTTGGTTTAATTTTAAGGTTTTTAGGTTTAGCGGTTTTATTGTGGCGGTCATGGTGGCTAAACGGTGGCAGAGCTGCGGGAAATTGATCTGATGTGTAACTGAGTTAGTTCACTTCCCCTAATGATCTCTGAATTGACCAAGGGGTTCCAGCAAGACAAAATTATACGAGATTTTAAATCTTTAAATCTTCTAACGGATTTACTGAGATTTACGGATTTGCTGGGATTTAAAGTTTTACAATAGATTTAAGTAATATTTAATGATTTACATGAAGTTGTGCAAGATTTACAGATTTGAAGATTTACATGTAGATTTGCTGGGATTTAAATATTTACAAACGATTTCAGTAAGATTTAAATTATTTGTACCAGACTTACGTTATTTACAAGATTTGTGTTGGATTTACAAGATTTGTACAAGATTTACAAGATATTAATGATTTACACAAATTTATAGATTTACAAGATTTGCACAAGATTTACGACGGATTTAAAATCTAAATCTTGGCTGCACTAGATTTCTAGCTTTGTCGAACCGTCGGAATTGACCCGTCTACAGGGCAGTGACACGACGTAGTATTATTGTGTATAACTCTATGGTGGAGCCAATAACTGGGTTAGCTGCAAGGAGCACTGGAGGGAGAAAAGAAGGTCGTCTTACTGAAGCCAATGCTATTAGACTGGATTTCTTAAGCCTATAACGCGCGATTTTTGTTGTTGGAGAAAACAACGTTCTATTAAGCCTAAGAAAATCCGCTGTCAAAGCACTGTCTTGACTAGAAGTGACATTGTTTTCTGTTACATTTTAATCTAGTGCACCTTGCAGCTATTACCTCCAGACGTCACTTGACGCTGCTCTATAGTTTGTTCTACATTATATGTTTTCAAAAAAAATGACTGGATTACGACACATATCCTTGCACTAAGAGTGCAAAAACATGTGGATATCACACTTGTAGACTCTACAAAGTTACTGTTAGAGTTTACGAATGGGATGTTAACGGATTTTTTGCCCTCGTAGTGGAAGAAAACGTGACGTCATACAGTCAGTTTTATGAAAACATAATGTGGAACAAAGTATAAACCGCGATTAGAAACGGAAGAGTTTCTCCTACACTAAATCTGCGAGAGAACGAAAGTGTAGTTGCCATAGTAACGCGTACGGTGGTTCGGTATATCCTTGACATTGCGTGATGAAATGCCGGTAATCCCATCTATTCATGGTAAAGAAAAGATAAACTGTCACGAAGTCCAGATGAACAAATAATTTTGCCAGCGAGTTCTCACTGCCGATTGCCTCGTTCGAATTAGGCAGAGCCAAAATCAAAACCGTGTTCAAATTTCCGATTGGAGGTTGTACAATTCACGTTTCCCTGATCTTGCTGTGTGTTTGCACACAACTGATCCCTGACAGTGGGCTCGCGCTAGTGGCAGCCTAGAGAATGTTAAGTATAGACAGCAGTGACATTTGCCGCCATATTGGCACCAGTATGGGTTTTGGAGGGCATAACTACAAGGTGCACTACATAAAAATGGAGGAGAAAACAACGGAAGAGCGGATTTCGTAGGCTTAAAGTAACGTTGTTTTCTCCAACAACAAAAATCGCGCGTTTTAGGTCTAAGAAATCACTCTTCACAGCATCGGCTTCAGTATGACGCCCTTCTGTTTCTCTCTGAAGTGTCCCTTGCAGCTAACCCATTAAGGCTCCAGCATAGAGTTATATACAATAATACTACGTCGTGTCACTGCTCAATAGACTGGTTCGGACGATTCTGTCGCCCGACACAGATTTTGAACACACGGCGCCCCATTGCTTTGTCCAGTGCCGTGATAGTGTACGATTTTGGAAGTTTATTCATTTTAGGACGTGTCTTCATGCCTAAAGCCCTAACCGGACCGGCTGATCGTGGCTGCATGGCGACGCAGGATGTTGTACCAAAGACGTCAAAATTGCTCAATAAACGACACACTAAGTGTTAGTGTGCAGCAGTATTGACCTTGTCGGCACGTAGCAACGCAACAAATTTTCTTCTGTCTGGTTAAGGCTTAGCAGTCATCAACCGTGCCCGTGCGCGGAGACGTAGCTATGTAAAACAAAGTCTATATTGATCAAGCTGCGGTCGTATATACGACAAGCCCAAATTTGACGTTGTCACAGACTCGGTCATGACGCTGAAGTAGCGGCAGACCCAGAAGCAGAATATTTTCCGCCGGTCTGCGACAAGCTTTTTGCAAACTAAAAACGGTCTGTGGGAAGAGGGAGGTGTCTGCAGATGGCAGGAAGGGTGTGAAGGTGGAATTTTACATTGTGCAAAGTTTTGAGTGAGGCCCATTTGGGTTCATGAACAATTTTCTTGCAAGAACATTTTTTCTAGACCTTTGTAGGTTGTTTTTGCTAAATAACTTGAGAAAGACCAAACCTATCGTCATGACAATGGCACCATTCAAAAGCTCTCGAAAAAACGGTTAAAATGGTGTATTTGAACGTCAAAATCGGTCAATTTTTGGCGAAATTATCTCAAAAAGAAGACCAGGAAAGAAAAAGTGTAGGATAAATCGTACTGCAACACTACCAGCCGTACTGCGGCTTAGCGTCGCGCGTCGCTTTGATTCCGCTACAGGGGCGGCAGATCATCAGCTTCGCAATGGACGCTTGTGTTTCAACCAACCGTCCTCTACGACGTTCTGGCCGTTCACGGTTACGGGAATAAATCTGTAGGTCTACTGTGGGAAATACCACAATCACACGACAAACATGACAGTACACGCGTTAGATATTTTTAGTGACTGATTTTCCCTGTAATTGTGCTATTGTGTAATGTGTTTCCTTTACTCGTGTATCATTCACAGCGATATGTGTATGTTTGTTTGCTGTGAACGTAATTCGACGGATTTTCGCTTCCACTCGATAGTGTGTGGTACATACCTTCTTTTCGATGATCGATATTTCCTGGTAGATGCTGTGTGACGTTCGGGTAATTCATATAAATAATAAATTTAAAAAAAGCCCAGCCCCTAACAAGTAGTGAATAAAATTCAAGTGTATTTGATATCAACTATTTGGTGGCTATACTAGGCTCCGAATGAAAAAAATAAAAACAAATCAAAGTGTGTAAATTCATGTAATCCTAAGCTTGGCACACGGGTTCAATGCCTGTATTACAGCCTGTAACAGCGTATACGTATGAGTTAACGACATATTTCAACAAATTTAGATTACTGATTTCACAGTTTTCGATTTTGATCATTTACTCAATCAGTATAAATTATAGGCTAATTGTGAAATCATTTATTTAAAGCTGTGGAAAATAGGATGTAACTCATACATATTGTTACATAATTGTTTTATAAGTTTAAGTACTGTACACTGAACCCGTGTGGTGGAATGTAGGGACCCCTTATTGTTACTTTGAAGAGAACTTGGTTTTAGTACCCCTTTCTTTTAGTCGTGTTACTTTTCAAGGAATCATTACAGACATTGCTAACTCTTTAAATAAATACGGATACAAACCTATTTACGGTACCTTTTGGACTTATATGTCCCCGCTCATGCAGTCTTGACGTATAAGTCCAAAAGGCAACGTAAATAGGTTTGCATCCGTATTTATAAGAATACAAAATTAATCGCGTAAAAAATATTACAAGTAAGATTAGGACATTAAAGTAATTTTGAGAGAGATCAAAATCCAACATTGGTTGCAGTTACGAGTGTAGCCAAGTATAACGCATAGTTTTGTGTTCCGAGAAGCGTGTTTAGTGGCCGTTCAGGCTGAAACTTCTTCCGTGGTTCACGTTTCTTGTAATGAACTGAATACGTTTTGACTCGAACAAAGAATCAACTTCAGATGTTGCCCAAGGACGAGCACTTTGTCAATTTTCGAAGGTATTGTGGCTATTACCAAGGTAACGATGACGCCATATGTCATTTCAAGTTTCGTCTCTTATATACGAGTACCTGACACGTGCTGACTTCTGGTGCCGTTCATGAAAGCACGTATTATTTTATCCCATGTTTTCAGAAAAGCGTCACTATATACCTACTTACCTACTCAGGGTTTGACGTTGACGAGCAGTCCAGCGTAACACGAGTATGATGTACAGCCAATGTCAGTATTACACATTGTACATTATGTAGACGCAGTTTGACGATGTGTTCACCACACGACATACTGTTCTTTTCCTACACCGATTCGAGGAAAAGAAACTCACGGAATTGACCGGTAATAAGTGAATATCAGTCAACACATTTACGTAAATACCACCCAGTTCAAGCTCTACAAGCTTTTAGGGTGCGTTTACGCTACGACCCGCCTTTGCATACTCGCAGCTGAAATTTAATCGCGATGGCAAAGGTGTCGTTGTCATGGTAACGACGCTTCCTGGATTAGCTAAATCCCACATCGTTTCAGCACATGCTTGCGGTATTATAATTCGTGACAGTAAGATAAAGAATTCCGCCTGACGAAACAATTCTCCCAATCGCTTCTAAACTCAATTATTGACTCGTTTCATTACGAGCTGACAGAGCTAAAACCACCGCCGTGTTGGAATTTCAGATAATTTCTAGCCTCTAGTTTCGAGAATCCAAAGGCGAGTCGTTGCATAAACGCGCCCTTAGACCATAACCAATTAAGTTAGGCTATCGTTTGCTGTTTAACCCAATAGCCACCAACTGGCTAGGCGAGAAATGGTTCAGTCGCCTCTACTGCTCACTCGTCTTTCTAAAAAAAGTCCACAAACTCTGCCTCCTTGTATTCCGTTGTATTCATTGTTTAAATGGATATACCTCCCAGCGCCATTTTTCTCGATCCTCCACATCAAGTACGGCCCCAAAGGTCTATTTACTTACCGTTAGTCTCTCCCTTGATAAAAATCCTTTTTAAAATGTGGCGTCTAGGAGATTTTCTGTTGAATATTGGGGAACTTTATTTACGTTCTGCCAGAACTTATATGATGCTTTGCACGCCTGCAATGACCTTGAAGTTTTGTTTGTGTGTGCGCAGTACTAATTTGAATCGTTTGCTAATGATTGCTATGAGATCAAAAATCTAAAAGACTAATGCAGTAAATATTAAAATTAATTATTCCAATAGATCGCCGAAGCCAAATTATAAGACACTAGCCTAGAAAATTATAAATTGTTATGTTAAAATACGAGAATCATTCCGGTTTGTGACGACACAATCTTTAACAAGATTCTGTTTTCGTGTACTATTCCCAAAGCCAACAGAGACAGCAGATACCACCCTAGCCGACCTTGGCGGTGTAAATGCGCAGACGGTGATCTGCGCGTAGCTGTTATAAGGTACGCGGAATGTTATAAGGCAGGCCGGATGTCCCTTTAATACTTCCGTTTTTTGTGTTTATTTAGAACTTTAATGCTACGTGTATACGCGTGATTCCAAGAGTAGGGCGTAACTTATAAAGTAGGCTTACCACGTTTCCTGAAAGGACTTGTGAATTTCGGACAGCTTTTTTCGGTTTTTGTTTCTTTTTATGGTTTCATTCTTATTACGAGAATTTATTTTCTGCACTTGTAATGGCTTCCTTAATGAAGGTCGGCGTTTTATAAAAGTTGGTGGCCATCGTTACGATTCTCACGACGAGGCTACTTTGTCTTTCGTGTTGTCGGTTTGTCTTCTTTGATCTTGATGGCTCATCACCCTTAATTCGGAGGTATTCAGGAAGAGTGATCATTATCACTGGCCACTTGGCTTTTAGCCCTTTCGCGTGTCACTTTGTGTTTGCTTTGCATTTGCGGTCTTTTCTTTCTGATGTCCGGTCAGCTAGCCATCCTTGACCAGTGGCCGAAGGGGATGTGGCCGAGCCGTGCGCCAGTTGGCTCATGAGACTTGTACATAAATGCCTTTCTTTTGCTTTTTTGCTTGACTTATTTTGAAATTATGAGAATTTCAGCTATGGTTATGACGTACAGTACACTGCGAAAAATGCAGTGCTTTACAGTGTAAGCTGTGTCCTAACGAATTTTACAGTTGTGGACTGTATTTTATCGGTAAATTTTGCCTTAAACGTTTTAACTTGCAGTAAGCTTTACCCATATTGTTTTAATTTTCGTTTACGCAGTTGGCATTACTGTAATTGTATTTTTGCAGTCAAAAGGAGTGGCAGCAGTACAATAAATGGTACTGCATTCGTTACATTAATTCTGCAGCGTTTTACAGGCGAAGCCAATCAGTAACTGCAAAAAAAAAAAGTGATGACTCGTGTGATGACTCGGTTTGTGAGTAGATACGCACAGCTGCCCTTTCAGAAAAATGCCTTTTTTGTTAAACAGTTGTTGTTTTTTTGTGGCTGATTTTTAAAAAAAAAATAATAAAAAAATAACAAATTTTACGCAATCGATTGGAGAGACGGGGCTCGAGAAACACCAGAAAATTTTGCGTGGCATAACTAGGGTGTAGTTAAAAATATCTATTCCCCAAACTGATTGTCCTCCTGTTTTACGAAAAGTTTGAACCTGCCGTGTCGGGTAGCGGGGGGGGGGGGGGGGATATGTGCGCGTTACTGGGTGTCTGGCTTAATTTTATCCATTAATGGGCTTCAACGAGTAACTGAAAGACGTAATGCGCGTGCTTCAGGTTTCGTTTTACGTTTCAAGTCTCAGTTTTAGCTGACAATTAATTCCCTGAATCATCTTTGCCTGCTTCGCGCCGCGCATCACGAAAAATTTTCGGGTCAATTGAGAAGTGGAAACTGACAGGGAAAATTACGGATAGTCGCGAGAAAAACCGATCACGAGCCTTCGTTGTATGTAGCCTACCGAATATTACTATGACAATTTCGCCGTGCAGGAAAAAAAAGAAACCTAGCGAGCATTGTGATGGTCCCTGAACCCAAATACGACGAGCAAAGAACAAAGTGGGCCGGCCACTCCACGGACTCGAGCCAAGAGGACATCGAGGTGGATCGCTGACCTACTTACGGGACTAAAAAATAACCACAAAATCGAACTATTAAGCAGATCTTTTTTTTTTTTGTTTGATTTGGCGATGACTAATATTTTCTGTTGGGTTTTTCAAAAACGCTTTATTCTGTGCGCGGCGCATCTTGAGTCCTGCGTGTATTTTATGAGCGGTCACGTCTTCCTGGATGGGGCTGCTTTAACCGACGGCCGCCATTGTATTTGTAACCATCTTGGATATCAGCAAGGCACTCTGCTACTAAAAACGTGCAATCGATTATCTGTGTTCGTTCTGCGGAGAACTCAAGATAGGTCGCTTTATAGGACGTCGCGAATACCCTATTCATCCCAAACAAGTGTGAAGATGATTCGTTCAGTAAAATTGATGCTGGGATTGACAACAACGACAACAGTAATAATGAGAACTTTTCATTGTTGCATTCAACGTGTCAGACTGAGTTATGATACATAAAAGTTGGGACTTTTAAAAATTTTCGTTAAGGTGGATGTATTTTACAGCACAATAAAATCTCTGAATTTCCCGTCATGTATTGCAACAGAGTCTCTAAACACTGTCCAGCATTTCCGGTTCCAAATGGAACTTATTGTAAGCTCGCGGCTTCACCAAAACGCAATTATCGGTGTCGGCATATTTCACTGTTGCTGGATCCGATCCCACACTGACGAAATATCAATGTCAGATGTGTTAATTGTTGTCGCTGAATCTGCTCCCGCACCGAGGAAATATCGATATCAGCCTGTGGTATTGTTGTTCGATCCGCTCCCATACTGACGAAATATTGATATCAGCATTTGTTATTGTTGCTAAATCCGATCCCATACTGACGAAATGTTGGTATTAGCATGTGTTGCTGAATCCTATCCTATTCTGACGAAATGCCGATGTCCGCATGTGTTTGTTGCTGAATCCTATCTCATTCTGATGAAGTATCAATCACGTGTTAATGTTGCTGAATCTTCCTGTTCTGACGATATATCGATATCACTATATATATTGTTGCTTAATCCGTTTACATACTGACGAAATGTCGTTAGTATGTGTTGCAGCATTGTTGCTGAATCCGATCCCATACTGACGAAATATCGATACCAGCATGTGTTACTGTTGCTGAATCTGCTGCCATACTGACGAAATATCGATATCAGCTTGTGTTACTGTTGCTGAATCCGATCACATATTGACGAAATATCGATATCAGACGTCTTTAATGTTGCCGAATCCTATAGAGCAGCGTCAAGTGACGTCATATTGGCTACGAGATAGCATCTGGAGGGCATAGCTAAAGGGGCACTAGATTAAAATGTAAGGGAAAACAACGGCACTTCTAGTCAAAACAGTGCTTTGAGAGCAGATTTCTTAGGCTTAAAAAACGTTGTTTTTTCCAACAACAAAAATCGCGCGTTATAGTCTTAAGAAATCCAGTCTAATAGCATTGGCTTCAGTAAGACGACCTTCTTTTCCCCCTCCAGTGTCCCTTGCAGCTAACCCAGTTACTGGCTCCACCATAGAGTTATATACAATAATACTACTTTACGTCACTGCTCTATACCTAGAGCAGTGACATTTGCCGCCATATTAGCACCAGGTTGGCACCAGTATGGGTTTTGAAGGGCATAACTACAAGGTGCACTACATAAAAATGGAGGGAAAAACAACGGAAGAGCGAATTTCTTAGGCTTAAAATAACGTTGTTTTCTCCAACAACAAAAATCGCACATTTTATGTCTAAGAAATCACTCTTCATAGCATCGGCTTCAGTATGACGCCAGTCTGTTTCTCTCTGCAGTGCCCCTTGCAGCTAACCCATTAAGGCTCCAGCATAGAGTTAGATACAATAATACTACGTCGTGTCTTTACCGTTCTGACAAAGCCGACACCATTGATAATCGCGGTCACTCCCTACAGTCAACCTTGACCGTGGCCGGTCGAGTAAGGAAAAACTTGCGACGTGGGCTGCACCCAGAGTCGGCTTTCCTGCAAGGTATCCGTGATACGTCACTCTCTCGTTTGCTTCATGCCAAGTCCGTCCGTCCGTCGATGGAGGAGAGTGGTCGGCCGTCCAAGAGTCCGCCATCTTGGCAGCGGTGTTTGTTTTAGCTGCATTGCTTTCTCTTTCTTTCTTTCGTTCCTTCCAAATCGAGTGGTTGCCGGTTGGGATTTTTTATGAGTTGGGTTGCAGCTGGATCCTGTTAGCAACATTCCCTCCGTTGCCGTTCTGCCGACAACCTATCATTAATTTAATTATATTGCCGGGCTTTTTGACATTTACATTGCTAATGATATAAGCACTCCAAGTTTTAGTGGGCCCTTAAACCAACAAGGTGAAAGCCAGTGATGGGCCTTGACAAATGAGAGAAGTGGAGGTAGAGGAGATACAGCTCTTTTTTTTTTTGCTAAACTTTATTTTTATTTTTGTATTTAAATGTGCTTCTTTTTTTTTTTATTCCCTTCATTCGAAGTTTGTCTTATCCTTTCTGTCCTGTAAGAAGGAAAGAAAGGAGGAGGGGCTAAAAAAAAAATTTTAAAAGTGACGTCACGCACGCACACATACGTCGACGATGAGTTTACTGAAAGGGGTGCGCACGTTTTTATTTTTCATTTTTATTTTTTTATTATGATCAAAAACGTCAGCAACATAATTTGGTTAAATTCTTGTACAATGCAGAGCCGTGCAGATGTGTTCGCTAAACGGCGAGTGTTCCTTGTTGAAGTTGACGGTTTCTGACACTAACGATCAACAGGTGGGAACATGTCCTGCAATTCGCCAGTGGGAGGTCCGAGATTTTTGTTAAATTGCAGTACCTGTGTCACATGTCAAACTGGGCAACGGAACGAAGCTTTATGCCCATGAGTAAACGTGTTGGGGTTGCTGATAAAACGTCCGACGGACGGTGCGTATTAAGTTATTGTGCTTAAAAAATAACTGATGGCGAATCAGAACCTCAGCAAATAGAATTAGCGGTTCCCACTAAACCTTTTTCTCCCGATAACCACCTCTACGTCGAGATATGTAAATCGTCTTAAAAAAATCATCGAATAATACTTTTAAATTTGTGGTGTGTACTTTCTTTAAATATATGGTAATTATGTAGTTTAACCGAACCACTCCAAATCACTCATTTTTTTACAAACCGACGTAGATCCTCATCCTCTTCCCATTTCAAATTTAAAAATCTGGGAGATTTGTGTTTTAAATTCTAAAAAAAAAAATATTGAAAACATGTAAAACGACAGTAGCAGGAAAACGTGATAACGGAAATTATTTTTCTTCCTCATTCCTTTCCAAATTACGTTCCTCGCTCACGCTACCGCGCTCGCTGCGGCTAAACACGTAACATCAGAAACCGCAACCAAATCTTTTCCACCTAAACCGAAGAAGCGCGAGCAAGGCACCATAGTTTGGAACATTACTTTCCGTTTCCTGTAAGTCACCTTTTCGTGCTACTCTGTATCCCAGAACATGGCCGCCGCTTCGACACGGCCGGGCCGACCGTTTTACGTGGTTTAAAAACGTTTTTGGAGAACTGAAAACGTGTTTGGAGAACTAAAAAAACATGTTTCCCCCAATTATTATATAACGTGAAATGCGAAGAAGATGAAGAACTGCGTCGGTAACAGTGACGGCGTCAGGACTGAATTGTGGGGGGGGGGGGGGGGGGTGACAGAAGGCACATCTGGAGACGCAGTGGGCGAAGGATTTGTTTTCAAGGCAACCGCATTAGGCACTTTTATTCCGTTTTTACAATTCCATCTGAATTCCATCTAAGCTTCAACGTAGTACAATTTATTTGCAAAATATGCCCCAAAAACACACAAAATAAATTACACATATAATGTCAAGTTGCTCAAAAAAAATATACAGGGTCGACATCCTGTGAATGGCTAATGAGAGAGTAATAATGATAGAATTTCAATGATGGGTGTGATGGGGGACGTTTACCTTGAATTGATATTTCAAGGTCATCCTCGTGATATCTTCCAAACAAGATACGATACGGCAAAAAAAATAAATTAGAAAGTTGGACGCAAGGAGACAATATGACCAACAAAATAACACGATTCAAAATCGGATAATAAATAAAATAGTTACGATGATGTTGAAAAGCTAACTCTGAACATGCTGGCCTTACTATAGTTGGCTGCACTGCAGTGAAGCCAACTGCCGAGAGGTTGGCTTCAGTACAGTGCAGCCAGCATGTTCAAAGTTAGCTTTTATACATCATGGCAACTATTTTATTTATTATCCGATTTTGAATCTGTTTTTTTTTTGTGGTTATATTGTCTCCTTGCTTCCCAGTTTCTAATTTACTTTTTTGCCGTATCGTATCTCGTTTGGAAGATATCACGAGGATGACCTTGAAATATCAATTCAAGGTAAACGACCCCCATCACACCCATCATTGTATTCCTACCATTATTATTCTCTCATCAGCCATTCACAGGATATCGACGCATAACACTTTACTTGCCTCACTCATATAAATAAAATAAAATAAAATAAAATAAAATAAAATAAAATAAAATGAAATGAAATGAAATGAAATGAAATGAAATGAAATGAAAGCTCTGTTTTTTACTTTAATTTCAAGTTTAGCTTGCTAGATTTTATTATTATATTTTTTTTGGAGGTTACCTGTGTGTTGGGGTTGGGGGTTGAGGGAGCCAGCAAGGGGGGGGGGGATATTTGGGGCGGTCATGGCCCACCTTGGTCCACCCCTGGCGCCGTCACTGGTCGATAACTACCAAAATTGAGTGATTTTGCGTGGTTCGGTTAAGCTACATAATTACCAAATAAGTTTCTAAATTGAACACTTTTCTGTGTTGAATTCGTTCTTCTTTTTTTAACCACGTTTTATACAGTTGTCAGAATAATAGCCTACATTTTCTTTCTTTTAATTTTCGGGCTCTAGCCGACCGTCATAAATTGAAAGTTTTTGCGTTGAACACTCAATAATACCGGCCATATTTTTTTGTATTGAATTTGTTTTACACTCTTCTACCGCGTTTTAATGCAATTATTATTATTTTGGTGGATCGACGGCCACTTTAGAGTCATCCACCACCTTTCCCGCCCAGCCTCTTCCGGCGACAGTGGGTTGAAATAAATGAACTTCGATTGTCAAAATTTGTGCGAAACTCCGTAATAGGATCATGTATTGCACCAATGTGGACCAATACGAAAACCAACAATAAATAGGACGGAAAGCCAATAGGTTTACACCTGTATTAACCCTGACAAAGATAAGCCCAAAAGATATTACCAATTACCGCTTTAAGGATAAAACGATAGTTTATCCTTATTGGTTCACCATCCACTAAGTAAACAACTGTTAATCGCCACTTTAAAAAAAATATATATATATGGCAGTTTACGGTTGTTTATTTCAATAAAGGCTTGTAAATACAAAAAGAACATGTAAAACACTTTGCATACTGACGCCAATCTGAATTCAATGTTTAGTGACATTTCTCATCACTAGATGGCATTGCCATGCAAACCTAAATGCACTTTTACTTTACAAAAGATTCCAAAAAAATTCTAAAGCTCTCTTTTTAGAATTGAAGTAATAAGAAATTAAAAAAAGCCAAGGAAATTAGGAAAGAACATAATATTTCGAATATTGAAGAACTATAGGAAAGAAATAACGTTTTGAGTATTGAAGAACTAGGAAAGAAATAATATTTTGAGTATTGAAGAATTAACAGATTATGCTTCATTATAAAAAAATTACTTCACCTTAATTGTCAAATACGGCAACTTAAAACAGAATGCAAGTGTAAGGAAAATAAAGTTGCCAACACCAATGAACCACAACTTGTGCAGAATTTATAATAAATCTTCTTTTGAAAAGGATCGAAAAATTGCTGGCCATAAATTAATGTACTTCTAGTTTTATTTGCTAGCCATGCCGCAGCCTTGATGTTTAAACCCTTTTCGATTCTATAAGGCCGTACACAAATAACGAACGTCACGCAAGAAAGGGGAGGGTGAGGGGGATTCATCGGAGTGTGACAGTTTCGGACAAGGGGGGAAGGGGTGACACTAAATTTGTTATGTCACGCACTAATTTTACAACGAGATTTAAAATTGTCCCGAATTAAACTACTCTTCATCGGTAGCGAAGGGGGAGCGGGTCGACGTTTGTGATGCTGTTTTCTATAGGGAGGAGGGAGGGGTTCGACGTTTGTGACGTCGTTTTCTGGGGGAGGGGAGGGGGGTTCGACGTTTGTGCCATCATTTTCGGGTTTGACGAATGTGCAAAAAAGTTAATAAACTGTGACAGCTGGGGGGGGAGGGGGTTAGGCAGGTTAAAAAAAGCGAACAAAACTTGCTTGACGCCGTTAGTGTATGTTCACGCACGAAACCACGAATCCTAAATTTGCTAGCATGTGAGCTGGCTTTCCTGAAACAGAAGGCAATTATTACGTTAGAAATGCTATAGCACGTAGACCCTTAAGTAATCTCCCTGGCATTCCGTTATTTTAATGTAGGGTCTACAATGTGACGATTAAACTTTTTCATTCGTATTTTGCTCTTCTCCGTAGGTTTACGATATTTTACTGCTTCGTGTACCAAGGCCAAGTTACTATATAGGGATGCACCGAATATTCGGTAATTATTCGGTATTCGGCCAAAAATTCAAGTATTCGGTATTCGGCCGAATACTGAGTTTGGCCGAATAGTGCTATTCGGTATTCGGCCGAATACTGATTTTGGCCGAATAGTGATATTCGGTATTCGGCCGAATATTTTTTAGTATAAATTTATGTAATTCTGTGAATGTAGGAACGTTTAGCTAAGCATTTACTTTTTGGTTTGTGAGGAATTGTCTTCTGACATTTCTAAAAGAAGGAAAAAAATGATCAAATATGTTTAAATTACAGGTATTCGGTCAAGTATTGGGTCGAATAATTCGGTATTCGGCACAGAACCGAATAATTCGGTATTCGGCCGAATATGTAAATTGTTTGGTGCCGAATATTCGGTATTCGGTATTCGGCAGTTTAACTATTCGGTTGTGTATTCGGTATTCGGCAAGTTGAGTATTCGGTTATATATTCGGTATTCGGCAACTTAAGTATTCGGTTGTATATTCGGTATTCGGCAAATTTTGTATTCGTTGCATCCCTATTACTATACTTACTATAACCCTTTCGAACAGTGGTTTTGTCACTCCGTGCTCGTGAACACCACCTATACAACGAAAATCGTGAAACGTATAATTTAAAGACGGTTTATAGCCTCTGCTGCACACCTACTAAATTTGGGTCTTTGTTGCCAATAACAACCAACGGCAGCGATGTTTACAGGCAAGTAAAAACAGCGTAAAAGGACAAAATTATCCTCATTTGGCACGCCTTATTGATTAGGAGTACGGTCCAATAGCCACGCTTCGCTTGGACCCCGACTTTTACTATTTTTTGACCCCCTCCCCAGACGCCATCTTTGCTACGACTATCAACTTCTTTTTCTGTCGCCCCCTAACAATTACGGAAGGACAGTGGCCGTGTTCTTGGCTCATTAGGGGAAAATTTACGAGCCTGGGAATAGCAGAATAGGGAGGATGGTGGAAGCTTCTACTCGCCTTTGCGAGCATACGTTTGTAACTGAAACGCCGTCTGTGTTGTGGCTCTTACTCCGTTTGATTGGCCTCCCTCCCGGTTTGCGGCAGAGCACTTCTTGAGATGGTGGCGCCCTCTGTATCGCTCCCTTTTCTGCTACGACTACTGAGGTGGGCGGGCCGATCAAAACTAGTTAGCACCTCTGAAGACCTGAATCGCCATATTCAGTCATGCAGAACATGCCTAAGAAATTAGCAATTTCCTAAACTAACTGAACAGATCAGAGGGTGATTGAGTTGCTTCCATCAGTAATGACGTCGCGCTTAAGCCTTTTTAGGAATGGAGTAGACGTTTCAGCGTGGTAAACTAGGAAGTTACCTTTATTGCCCATAGCAGAGATATTCCCCATCATGATGACGTTGTCAAGGGCGTTGCTAGGCAGTTACATGTTAAGTTGGAAAAGTTAGATTGGACTGTTGGAAGTTTTTCTTCGGACAGCGAATAGTTGCAGTACGAAACTCTCTCCCATCACTTTTGGATAATGCCTGTTCTGTGCCTGTTTCCAGGAAAAATTTAAATTGGTTGACCTATCAAAGTTTTTGAAGCGTTATTGATTTTAACCATATTATACTTTTTTTATTGTTCATAGTTTTTTTGTTTTACTCCATTTGCATTTTTTAAAATAAGGACACATTTTGCTGTCCCTGGTTATGGCACGTCCAGTTTTCTTTTTATGACAAAAACTTGCATTTCATGCCATATAAAACTCTTCGACTGGGGTTCTTTAGACCCGTCCATTTTTTCATAGCCTCATTGTATTTTTATTGTAAACACGGCATTTTATTTTCGTAAGCACAGTGTATGTTTCGTTTTTAGTCATGTACTTTAACTTTAGGCCAGGGTTCAGTGGCTGTAAAGCCCATCCCTGGACCCATTCGTTTTCTTTACGAATAAAGTTATTACTATAAACTGGGGATTATTTTGTATAACCAAGACTTCTTTTAGCTTCGAAGGGATGTTCTGTGTGACGGTAATCCCCAACATTTGTTAATTACCTTTAGGCTACGTAAATAATCATAGCGAGAAAAACTATAGTTCGTCACCTGTAATCTGTGCATTCAGAGGAAAAAAAGGCCTCTAAGAGTTGACGAGTCTCATGCTTCAGCAGTGACGTAACTCTGAGGGATCAGGCAACTCAACGTGTGTTGAGGAACGATTCTGATGGATTGTGGAGACAGTGCTGAGCTGGTTGGCATTTAGAAAAGTACTCAATGACTATTTAAAGGGGGAAGTGAGGCTTAATGGCACGTTGACAGCTAGGTCATTAGCACCAACCTCAGTCACAGTGCAGTGGTCCCGGTTGCCACTGCGCCAAACATTACAGAAATGTAAAAACAATCCCCCAAATCTAGATCTTATCATACATCTGTACCTCTGCAAAAATTTAAAAAAATCCTGGACAGGAGGACAGACTAACTGCCCAGTTGACGCGCTATGTCTCGCGGAAGATGGAAACGGTAGACGAACACCATCAAGACGGTTACAATCAACAAGCAAGTGACCGACCGTAAGTAGCCATAAACACCAATGATATTCAGGAGGGATAACCCCTCTCAAAAAAAAAGCAAAGAGTAAGGTTGGTGTAACAATACTCAAATGGGCAAACACTACCTGTTTCTGGCGACAAGTCGAGTGCCAATTCTGGGCTGTGCCTTTAATAGCCCGCAACATATTGGCGTCCTGTTTGTCCCACAAGACTTGCCAAGCAGCGAGCAATCTCAGACGTAGAGTTGGAACAAGGCACAGATCCTACCGAGGGGACCAGAAAGGGCCCCTCTTCGCAGCAGCATCTGCGTGCTCATGCCCAGTTATCCCGGGATCCAGCAGAAAATCACAGTTTGTTGAAGGACGATAAGTTAAATTAGGTATGTTAGATTGGATTAGTCTACAACAGATATGTAGGTCGGTATTACATTTGATTGTTTTCCGTGTGTTGTCGATTGCTACGAAACTCTTTGGTTTTGAGTGGCGCTATTCAGCGACGACCAGGCAGCCCGGCTGGGTAGAGATGCCATTACTGTAATGGCCGACTATCAGAGAACCTGATCAGAGAAGCGACTGGGTTTCGAGAAAAGATAGAGTTGGAAAGAAGGGAGGCAGTGAGTGGAGAGATGGGAGGGGGAGGAGGGGAAAAAAAAGACCCAGTGGACTGACCACAGCTAATCAGACTGTTCGGTTGCAGTTGCATGGCCGGGTGGAAGCCGCGTTTGTTTCCCGCGTCTGGCTAGCGGGCAATTGCCAAAGAAAACCAGCCGACCACTGATAAGGAATTCATGCTCTTCCTGTGCCTCTCCACATGAAGATGGTGTAATTAAAAGAGGGAAAGTGGGAAGAAGAAGCAGGGAAAGAACTTCTGGGCATGAGATTGTTCCAGAGCGGAAGATAGAACTTTTGTAGTGATTTCAACTCGCACGACTGTCCTTCAGTTTCGGCTGCAGGCTAAAACCGGTCTTTTATTTAGTCTTTTACCAACGTTATCTTTAGACGTTTCGTTGGAGGCTCGTGGCCCGTTCACGACGGAAGTTCACTTGCTGCAAGTTGGACTCGACTTCTGGTGCTGAGCGAATTAAATCAAACTGATTTCAATTAAATACACCATGTGTTGGAGGGAGGCCTAAGATGGAGCGAGATACAGCAATCCTTTCAGACCTACAACTACAAGGAAAAATCAGGTGACAGGTAAGATGAACAAGCATATCAAGCGAACACGGTAATTATTTAATAAGATTACACATGTTCGTGGTGCATCGTGGGAAGTACTGAGTTAGAACATTCACTTGTTGAAACTGTTCATTTGTTTACCAGTTTGTTTTGACTGAATGTAGCGTAAAGTCGTGGCGCAATTCAGCCACGCGCAATTCAGCACACAAACGGGTTAACAAATGAACAATTTCAACAACTGGATGTTCCAATTCATTGCCCCCCCCCTCCCCCTCCCCCTACCCCGTGATGCACCGTGAACCAAGAGTAGTCTTGTTAAATAATCACCGTTCGCTCGATATGCTTAGTCAGCTTGCCTGTTACTTGTAAAAGTCATAGCTAAGAAAGGATTGCTCTATCTCGCTTTAACTCCTTGAATACCAACCAAAACTGGTATAAAAAGCCGCCAGGTTTCCGAAAAGGATCGGCCTTTGAAGGTAATGATCATTCAACCAGGAAAAGGCCGCCAAGGTTAATCCTATAGCCAGGTTAATCGCGCCGACTAATAGTTCAAAAATTTAATGAACACTAGAACATAGCTACTCGTGGTAACAATCTTCGAGTTTTCATTAACGTCCAAAGTGTACGATTAACTTGTCTAATACGATTAACCTTGGCGGCCTTTCCCTGGTTGAATGATATCACTACCTTCAAAGACCGATCCTTTTTAGAAGCTTGGCGGCTTTTTATACCAGTTTTGGGTGGATATCACAACTTCCATATACGACTATGAACGTACAAAAGGTGAATGCCAAGGACATAATGCCAACCAAGAAAAATCCATACATGTGTGCGGAAAAAAAAAGCCGGGGAAAACCGCACGGTAAAAAATCGCAGAAAAAAATATCAAAGGACGAAAAAGTGTTTCTTGGTTTAAAGTATTCTTGAATTTGGTTTGATTCGATGCAAACCAACTTTGAAAACATTATCGTTCGTGATGGCTCTGCAGTGCAGAGCACAAATTTAGCTGCCCAAAGAAGTTGAACCGCTCTGGAAAGAGGCCCGTGCCAAATCTCCTGCCAGATCTACCCGGCCCGGGTATTGAGAGAAACTATCAGACTCCTTCGTCCATATGGGCGTGTGTTAGGTGGTTTTGGGTGTTTTGGGGGATTCCTGTTTCAAATCCCCCACATTTATCCCTGCCTACTCTTAGGCTTCTTTCTGATTCCGAAACATTTCTTAAAGGTCAGAATTGGGCTAATTCAGCTATACGAGCATCAGATTGTGAGGACTCGGGGAATAGACGATTAATAGACCCAATGTTGATTTAGTCTTTATTGCATAGCTACGGAACTATGCACTGAGTTCCACACATTAGGTATCAGTTCAAGGTTTCCAACTTGTTCTGACCCTAGCAGTTCAGAGTTTTAGACGTGTTCAGTCTGAGCGGGGGGGGGGGGGGGCAAAACCAAGTAAGGAGGCCTCATTCCAGCCGGCTTTTATACCTGCTGGAGCGGAGGATTCCCGCCAGGGTTTTACGTCACGTTACCAGCGAACGGCAGTGAACTGTACACCTTGCCAATACGTGAGCTGTTTACACGCCCGTCCAAAGACAGACTAAACACGGAAGTGGGCCGAGAGCTATGCATGGAGGTCCCACTGGTTGAATAGTGGGACCTGCATGCCTTGCTATCGACGCTCGGCAAGGTGGACAGCGAAGTGGTAGCATTCTATGTAATACTCGTCACAAACATGGCATACAGCGGAAAATAATTACTAAAAAGAAACTAAAGTTGTTTGTTTACGTTGCGTCGAGAAACAATACTTCGATGTAATCTTTCAGCTGTATCCAGGCCCCGTCTTCAGAAACGAAGACGAAGAAAGACGCCGAGTCAACCAACCATTCATTCATTCATTCAACCCCCAAAAGAGGGCCGGATTTGTTCGCATAAACCAAGTACAACTACGGTAATTGGAGAACATCGCTGCTACGCAATACGGGCAAAGCGCATCTTTTGTCTGCTTTTGTCTCTCTTGAGCCGACTAAAGAGCATCAGGAGATTGCGCTCGGACGGATTAAGGTCGAGGAAGGATCTTCCCCGACAAGGGGAGGGGGGAGGGGTAGGTGTTTGACGTTGGGAATGGTAACTCAGTTTGTGTTAATGCTGTGGTAATACAATCCAAGGTGGTAAATAGGTACGGACTAATAAGCAACAGAATTACTAGTACCAGGATCTCCATGGGAGCTTACCCATAGTCTCCCTACATATACCACCGCTTGTCACAAGGGGTCCCGTGAGATAGAAACCTACACAGACTAATTTTTTACCAAGGCTTGGAAAAACCCAGGTTTTTTGTCTTTTGGGGCTTTTTAGTTGTTTTGGTTTCTCCGGTTTCATCAGTTTCATCATTTTTGGGGGGTTTAAAACCGTTTTATTTTAAATTCAGGATGATTTTTTTTATTTCATTTTAAAGATGCACTAACTATTAAACTGTATTCAAAATAAGTTAAGGAAAAAAAATACATTGTTGTGGCCACCGCAACCTTTAAGTTTTAATAGG
>JAHWFP010066816.1:58610-77205 GCA_023313725.1 Lithobius niger
AAAAAAATACATTGTTGTGGCCACCGCAACCTTTAAGTTTTAATAGGCATTTCATTCTACTTCCAAGAGCTAAGCCATTCACGTTCCTAAAATGCTGACTTTTTTTTTGGGGGGGGCCCCCCCCGTGACAAGCTAGAGTAGGTTACTGAATGCTTCGAACGGAAATCAAAATCATGGAACTGCTTACTCCGCAATTATCCTTCAATTAATGTTAGAAATTAAAGGGGGATTGCCACCAAAATGACAAGTTGCAGCAACTATAGCCATTTGTCGCTATCTAGTTCTATACAGCCCTTACTTTCAACAGGCGAAGAAACAAACAAATAAATTTCTTTTTACACAACAAACAAGCCACGTGCCTCCTTCATTATTGAGTGTAAAAGTTGGTGCGGCCACTTGTAGCAGGAAGCAAGCGGTAGAGTTAAGCCGAACGACATGGCGGGTCCTTTTTTTTCTATATACCGTCCGTTTTGAAACTCAGATTTCGAACCACTAGATGGGCGCCATCGAGTGGCAGTGATATCGTTAACCTTGACCGTTTGCTCCCTGGTGCACGTGGACGCACCAACTTTACATTCAGTAATTAAGGAAGCGCGTGGGTAGTTTGTTGTGTAAAAAGAAATTTCTTTGCGCATTCCTTCGCTTGTAGAACTCAAGTGCTGCACAGAACTAAATAATGGTAGACGGCGCCAGATGATAAACCTGTCAGACATCTATAGGTAGAATGACACGGTGAATGACACCTTTAATTAGGTATTAGATATCGCGACTAAAATCGATGAAAAAACTTAGCGGAAATTCTTTACACGTTTTGTTTTGAACAGATATCACACTATTTTTTGTACTGTTTTGAACTTCATTCACAATGGTTAAGAAGGTTTGGTGTTAAGAAATCTTTAAGAAATCATGCTTATTGGGCACAGCCGTTTAAAAGAGAAAGATGTGAGTGGTGACAGTATTGCTTCCATTATTAGCACCTCCCTTTACCAGATATTTCTTCTTTTCTAAAAAGTCTGGTATTGTTCAAAAATTGAGCCGGTTCAGCCATACGAGCATTAAATTGCTTCCGTTGACTTAAGGCTCAAAGAAATTAATTAAAAAAACAAAAATAGGGATCAGCCTATATGACGTTTTACCGATCTGGTCCGATACCAATGACGGTTAAACCGAACCGATCCGATCTGACCGATACCGATCGATGTCAATACCCATAATAATAATAAACCAAAAAAAAAAAAACACGACTAAAAATTTAATTTCCATAGAAATGCAACTTCTGTTTCTGGTTTTGCATGGGTTCCAACTGCTGAGATTATCCAAGAAGTTCTGTGCAGCAATTAACAGAATTTTTACTCTTATCCTTACTTATGGCTTCAGTAGATTCATCTTCTAAATTAGATTTTAAGTTGGTCGGTTTAAAACTTACAGCGTCGGAATTATCACATCATGCTATATTTTCATTACAAACTGACTAAATGGCTTTGCTTTTCTAACTTGGTTGTTGCTTTTGGCGTCAGTTTTGCACGGAAGACGGTTGAGTTTCTTGGCGTTATGAATATCTGTATCGGAAGCCTTGCAGGTGGCAGATACCGATAAGGCAAAAATACCGATAGAGACCGATTATACCTATAGTTTCCATCATTGAAGCTTCATATACCACAAATTTAGAAAAAACGTAAAGCTCTTAGCGAAACTAGCAGTTAAGATTTGGACGATTTACGTCGACATTTCTAACGTACTGTGGACCACCTTGGCAGTATCTTTTGCCAGATTCACAAAGTAATTGCGATAGGGAAAGATTATTTAACTTTAATCAAAATTTTAGTTGAACAAAATTATAAGCTTTATGACATGGATTTCAGTGCATCATTTGTCCCATATTTTACATTTTTGATTCCTATATTTCCTACACTAATTTTGATCATGTAGTAGTCACTTTATAGCCTGGTATTGTGTCAATGACTATAGCTTCATTGGCCGGGATTTTGTTATCAACTTAAAATAGGGATGGTTTATGTATACTCCAGTGTACTTAATTTATCCCACGTGGATTGTGATATGAACCGATTAGAGCGAGCGATGACCCTGATAAGTATATATGACCAACCCTGAGCTAATATCCGCCGACGTATACGCGCTACTGTGTACGTGTAAATGCATATTTAACTAGCTTCATGTAACATCGATGTATGCGCTGGTTTATAGGCCATAATTTTAACGAGATACCTCGTAAAGCAAACCATTCGCGTGATTGTGAAATCGAGTGCTGTGATTTGATGATTCATATCTGGGTTAGCTAGCGAAAAGGGGGAGTGTTTGGTAGCTGGAGCCCGTGAGACAAATAGGCCGCAAGTACAGAGAAACTGCAAGAGAAGTGGTAGAGCTGAGCGTAGTTGCCCGAAGGAGTTGATGGTCGATGTCGGTAAACCTGCGAAGTCCCTGCTAGCCAGCGCTGGCCGGCAAGGGTACTGTAAGAGACTCCTTCATCACCTCTGGGATCTCTTCACGACTGTGCTACGTTATCTCGGACCCCTACGAAGACCTGGCTGTCGACGCGCCATTAAGTCCCCCCTACGATGATGCGAAATTTAATACGTTATTCCATGTAAGGGGGATTTAAAAGGCAAACACTTAACAGAGACAAGCTGTGGTAGAATAAGACGGAAAAATGGTGTAATTTAAATATTGTTTGTAATGCTTGGTCGTTAACTAGGTCAATGCCAAGGGTTATCTTTTAAGAATAGTTAGTTATACACATGATGGTTACCCTTTCCCAAACGGGAATTCTCACTCGTAGAATCAAAATATTCTTTAAAAATTTACCATTACAGAAGTTAAAGAGTGGCCATGCGTAATCGGATGGAATTTGTGATCAGTTGCAGTTTCTGATGTTATGTGTTTAGCCGCAGCGAGCCTGGCACGTAAATTTGAAAAAAAATATTCTGCAAACGGAATTGTGCAAAACGGGTGTTTGGCTATAAATGTCTTACCATCACGGGAGTCATGTTTTAAATTTCGTGTGCCTAAAATTTCGTAAACGCTATTTGGCGAAACGGGATTTGCCGTTTAAGCAAAAGCTTTTAATTTGCATTCTTTTTGGCGAAACGGGACGTAACCACGATGACTGTAGCTTTCCCGGTTTTGACTCCCCAGGTTTTTACCTCCCATAACAGTTTGGACATCTTCCTCCTTCTAAACGTCTACAGGTTGATTCAAGAGAGAATCAAGAAATTAAGAGAAGTCGCATTTTTATTCCTACATTTTCATAATTAAATTTGTTAAATTTTGTGTGATTTGTCGTTTCTCTTTCCGTCGAATTTCAGCTCAACGTTGTCAATCAAAGCATAGCTACTTCATGACGCTACCTTGTGTGAAATAATGCGGTGATCGTCGAAGTCAGTTACACACTTCAGTTTTTTCTTGTTTATTTTTCCTTTCCAATAATTGAGCCGTGCGAAGCTTAATAAATCTCTTTTCTCACGGAGTGATATTTGACAGGGCTGCCGCTGCGTCACACATTACAGAACTGTTAACCAACCCCCAAATCTTGATCTACATATGTCTGTACCTCCTTCAAAAATGGAAACCCCGGGCAGGAGGACAGAATCATCGCCCAATTGACACGTTATCATGTGTTGCGAAAGGTGGAGGCGACGAACACCATCAAGATGGTGACAATCAGCAACAAGAACGTGATGGTCCGTGAGCGGCCGACGACACCAATGACATTCAGGAAGGATAGGGGGGGGGGGGGGGGGGGGGGAAGAGGTAATGAGTAAGGTTTGCGTGATCAATACACAAACTGGTTAATACCACCTCTTCCCTGCGACTGTGGCGACAACCCGAGTGCATTTTAGCCCTCAACTTATTGCCGTCTTGTTTGTCCCACAAGGCTTGCCAAGCAGCGAGCAATCTCAGACGTCGTTAGAGCTTGAAAGTCGTCGTAGGGAACGAGGCTCAGATCCCTATAGAGAGTACCAGAATTCCAGCTATCCCGAAATGGCACGGAATCCAGCAGAAATCACAGTTTTCCGCTGGCCAGGCAAGCGGGGAAAGCAGAGCTTGGATTCGCTGTGTCAAGGGGTTCCGAGGGTTTGTTATGTCGCCAGGGACTCCAGGGGCACTCATGGAATCACTGAAGATGGTAACGTGCATGCCTCGAAGATCAAGGAAGTCGAAGAGATCAGCGATGGACAAAGCTAGAAAAAAAAAACCTAACGTTGCTGAAACAATTTTTTTTTAATACCAAATTCCGTAGGTCTATCTAATATGGCTCGTATAACTCTGGAAATCCTGTATGACTCTGAAAATCCTGTGCATTCTTGTAGTATACGATCATCTATTTCACAATCACACCAAGTCCATTTCTCAAGCAAAAATTGACTGTTGCAGTGAACGATCAGGCAGCACCGAGCAAATACTGGGAAACAACCACGGATCAAACAAATCCCCTGGCGAAGCCGGGTACGATGCTAGTCTTTTTTATAAACCTGTCATTTGCACAAAATTTTAGTATCAGACGCAGTGTGAAGAAAAAGGAGCTCGATAACTCCAACTCGCCGTAGGACTTTAATAAAAATATCAAAATTTTTCGTCCACCTGTGCTTTTTCAAGTGCTACAAAACAAAAAAAAAAACGAGCAACACCAGCTGCACTCCTCCACCAGCTCTCCTCGTCCTTGCCTGCATAGTTGACACGACCTATAAGTGACTCTTCTTTCTTTTTTTTTAAGTGACTCTTTTTTTTCCTTGGCTTCCTTGCTCGCCTTTAATCATTGTTAGGAGGTGAAATGGAGTGCCTCTTGCTTTGTTTTTATCTTTAGGTTTCTTGACTTCGTTGTCCGTTTAGTTATTTTTTTTAAGGACGTTGTTAGCTTTGCTGATAATTTGGCTTGAAAACGGGATTGTGCCTGGCAGACAATCGACAATTTGGCTTTTAAAAAAATGAAATCTAGGTACATTAAGGAAAGTAATTTGAATTACAGGCATTTGTTGGAACGTTATTCTGACTATACTCCAAAAAAAATATAGCTGAAATAGTGCGCAAAAATGGAAAATTTATGCAATTTTGTAGAGATTTTGCGCGCTATTTACGCTACATTTTTGTTGAACTTCGCTTGATACTGACATTTTATCTAAATTGGACTCTGACTAGCCCTCTGCGACTCGGTTCCACCAGTGCCTTAACAAACTCGTTGACGAATTTCCATCATACATCTTAGTCTCATATTTTTGCTGACGATAAAAGACCATGTATCTTATTGTCGTAGTCTATAAACTTACAGACCTACCTTAACTTACCGTGCAACGCAGGGCCACGAGAATAACGTGTGTTTATAAAAGGCGTTCTGAATGATGTAACTGACGCTTTTTTGTGAATGATGATAGTTATTAGACTCTTTTAAATCTGGAAAGTTTTTTTTTTGTTTCTAATTGCTGTTTTTTTGTCTGTTTTTTTTTTTACAGGTATGATGATCAATGCATATGAGCGGAGATGTTTCTGGTACGGTATTTTAATTTTTAGTTTTATTACTTGTATTAGGTTTATTTGTGTCAATGTCGATGTATACCAGTGATACAAAAGACGTGTGAGGAAGCACGTTTAACCCACAGCCGCCTAGATACGAACGTACGCCTTCAACGTATAACAGCGAAAAACTAAGTCCCAGCGCTAGCTTTGTGAGGGGGCCCCGGGGACCCCGAGCAAAGCGAGCAATCGCAGCCCAGTGGTCAGCGTCGTCAGCTCCAACCCAAGAGATATGCCGGTTCGAATCCGAAAACCGGCCCGAGTACCATATGGACTCTAAAAAAGGGGCCTGAACGTGTTTTCAGGCGGTTATGGGTTATATGTCGTCCCAGTGACAAAACGCTGGTCATAGCCTAAACGTTGCCAAGTTATAATTTTACCTCAAAATAAAATATGCAATAAATAAATAAATAAAACAAAGTACGATACAAAATTTAAACTAAAACATTTAGGCTAAAACTAGTCTTCAGATTTTCGAAGCTTTTTCTGGGATTAGCAATAACGCTTCAACAGCCAACAAAAATTACCGTATTTGAGCAAATTGAATTTTTTTCTTGGTTTAGCACATATTACACATATAACAATAATTATTAACACGTGGCCCAATGGGGTGAGGAGCACATTATAATATGGACCTCGTAAACCAAATACACAAAACAATAAGCAAAACATGAACACATGCGTCAGGAGATGTTGTGTCTGTGCGTAATGGGATGTAAAAAGAATGGAAGCGATAGGTTACTAGGATAGGCAACAGTCAGTTGTCAGGGATGTTACAGTTATGTATTGTGTGCGCGTGCGAGGCGTATCTTGAGTCCTGGAAGTATTTTATGAGCGGCTACGTCTTTCTGGAGGAGCGGCTTTAATCGACGGCCGCCATTGTTTTTGTAACCATTTTGGATATCAACAAGGCACTCTGCTACCAAAAACGTACAATCGATTATCTGTGTTCGTTCTGCAGCGAACTCAAGATAGGCCGTGCACACTTCAGGTAGATGTGAATTCGATAATTTACGTTGTTCGTTGTTGAACATGCCAATTTTTTCACGACTTAGCTGCTTTATAGGTTGTCGATGGAAATACGATGACGTCATTTGATAACTTCACATTTCGACTGGGGCACCAGGCCTTCTTTATAAACACCAGTATTATCCAGGCCCGGACTGGCCATAGTGCCAAGGTGGCACCTGGGCCCTCCCGTAGATTCGTAAGGGGGCCTTTTTAGATTTTATAGTTACAAATAAAATTTCTCTTACTGATGAATTTTTTTCAGGCTGGTCTTAAAATCTGGTTCCTTCCCTGGTCATTTCTTAGCTGTCCTTAAATGAACGAAAGCTATAAAGACAGCTTTAGGGACCGGTCATTCTTCTTTCACCGGAGGAGGGAGAGGGAGGAAAAAGTAACTTGTGGCCCTCGAAAATGAACCTTTCATCAATCAAAATTTCTTAAAACGTCTGAACTTCGTGGGGGCCCCCCCATGACGTGAGTGTTTATCCGGTTTTGAAGCTATCACTATCACTACTGCCTACTGTAGTTTTTTTCAGTATATTTTTTTGAGGGGAGGGCTCACAATAAATTTGGACCACGAATGGGAAGATCAAGATTTTGTCAGGGTTTTGAGAGGGTGTCATTGAAAATTTGATGGTCACATTTTAATTTGTCCAATCCCCTCCGGTCCGTAAATAATGACTGGTCCCTTATAAACTTGCATAATTTTACCCTCCCCTCCCCTCCCTCGCTGTGACAGTGTTGGGGGCCTTTTTAAAACATCATGGCACTTGGGCCTCTGGGCCGCCAGTCCGGGCCTGATTGTCCCAGAGTCCAGTGACGTAATGACTTGTAGAATAGATGTGTTACGGGTTCAACCTCTGCTCTACGTATTTCCTAGCGTGGGGGTTTTTACCCTCCGTTCCGAGATAACCTTGGCAGTTCTAAGGTCGTTAATTCGCCAATTTCCTTCTTTATTTAATGTTTTTTTTTTAAATCAAATTTGGCCAGTTCATCTACTTTGTTAATCAGACGAACAAAGCCTGAAAGCAATTGATTAAAAAAAAAATGGTGTAGATCAGTGTTTCTCAAACTGTTTTTAACCGCGACCCCCATTTTGAAAAATTTGACTACTGGATACGAATTGTGACCCATACACACCACCTGTCCTCCAGTACAGAGAATACACACAGCGTTTACTTTCCCTACCTGCAGACAGATGAAATCATAATCTGCGAAGTCTCGATATCATTTGGGCTGTACTGTTTTGAATGTTGATAAAAATGGATCGTTTTGTAACTCGGCGGCCTGATACATTCATCTGATACATATGAGGCAACAACTTCTCAATAGAGAAAATTATGACGACTCATTCCTCAACTACGGCTTTTCAGTTACTGGTAATGAGAAACGTCCTATTCGCGACCCCACGATTACTTCTTCGTCACCCCACTGGAGTCCCGACCCACAGTTTGAGAAACACTGGTGTAGATTGTATAAAAAAAAGGGTATAGAACAATTCTACTCCACACTCTTATTTGTCTTCAGTTGAAACTACGTGGCTAGACATTCTATAGCTAAACACTACGATTTTTTTTTATTCACCTTGCCCTGCCGAGAGCACTAACGATGGAAACCAAACCTGTTCCCCTCTCAAGGTGGTGCTGCCCTCTGACGGCGAACGACGAACGTTTCGCTTCCCTCTTTTTCTAAAAGCAGCTGCAAGAGGTCCGCCACTTTTGAAAATACTGAGGAATTACGGAGACTCGTGTATTTAAAATTTCAGTTTAGCAATTATTATTTAAAAAAAAAAACTTTGTTACCTCTTTTATGCCGCCCTCTGCAGCTTTCGAATTTGAAAACAATTGGTGAAGAATTTATATTTTGCGAATATAATTACACAAGCGGTCAGGCGGCTGCTTTTCAGGACAGCATGCTTCTCGAAGGGGCAGCTTCGAGACCGCCTTGAGCCTCATTTATTTTCGCCAGCATAAACATGAACATGGCTGATAGAATACAATACAAATGAACATTAGAAAGTAGGGATCATTATTTATTTATTTATTTACTTATTTTCAAATCATTTGTTAAGTTTCCAAAAGGAATTTAACAATAGTAAATAATATATTTTTTGAACTAATAAAACATCAACCCTTCTAATCTCTTCTGGAAAAACTTAGCCAGCCCGAATACGACACCGAAACCATTCCGGTAGCACACCAATGTCTGTTTGACCACCTAAGAAAATGAAATGCCGCAAACCGCACATTTTTGTTTTGTCTTCTTCCTGAGTACAAGAGCAGTTTTATGGCCTGTGGCTTAGCCAATAAACGTATATCTACTTATCGGTGTTTTATTATTGCAGATTCCGTTGAATGAAATAAGAACTTTCGAAAATTAGGACCAATAGCTTTTAGTTGCTTGGACTGCGAGCTTGTCTAGACACACGCTAGTGTGTTGCGCCAAGTTAGGCAACAAACATCACAACAAACATCACATCAATTCAATTGTCGAGGTTTTAAACCATTGTAGCGCGGCGCCATAGTGTCAGTGTCTAATGTCCTGAAGCATAGTTGATCACATTTCAGCTACTTGAGGAAAAATAATAATGCGGTACAAAACTTAAATTGTGTTCAAATCGAGAGCAATGATCCACCTGACAAAAATTAACTAGTGTAGGAATGCCAGCTAAACTGCTTTCAATGCAAAATCTGACCCTCAATAACGTTGTAAATGTGTTACTATTTACTAGATAGTCCGCTCATCCGCATGTCAATTTCCATAAGGTGATTATTCATCGATACCGATATAACGGGAAGGCTTCCAGCTATGAAATTGGACGAATGGCTACAGTACAATACGAACTGCGTACCTTTTATGGTTTGTAGCCTGGGGGTGTGACGGGGAAGGCGTGGGAGGGCGCGTAATTACGAAAATGTTGTTATAACCATTGTTAGTATTGTCAGCATCCTCTCTCATTGGACGGCCGAAGTTCGGACAATGACAACGTGTATACTGACGTGCTTGCCTAGTCACACACTAGTGTATCACGATAAATCTAAACAACGTTCACAAAGAACTTGTATTCACGTCCAATTCACAAAAAATAAACACAAACTCTAAAAATAAAGCAAATTCAACAAAGCAAAAAAAACTGGTAGAGAGGCCACCAAGTTGAGAGTGGTGCCCCTTCAAAGGAATGATATCAACACACCAAAACTAACTAAATGTAAAAAATTACAACAAAATTAAAACCAAACCAAAAGCCAATAAAGAGGTGACTAAGTTGAGAATGGTTCGGCCGCTAGGCAAAAGGTAGTAGCAAATTGTTGAAAACCAATTTCTTGTTGACGTGGCACTTTATTACACATTTGCACGGTAGTGGATTGAGTCTAATACACAATTTCAAAAGAAGGACTGATATCATATCAAAAACTAAAACTGGTCAAAAGGGGCCGCCAAGTTCCGAATGGTTCGGCCCCTCAAAGGAGTGATATCAACACAACAAAATATTCGCCAACTTAATCGCACCGAATAATACTTTGGACGTTAAATGAAAACTTGAACATTGCTACCGAAAGTAGCAATATTCTAGTTTTCATTTAACCTTCGAACTATTAAGTGGTGCGATTAACTTGGCGAATGTTTTCAAGGATGTGTTGATATCACTCCTTTGAAGGGCCGTGCGATTCGAACTTGGCGGCCCCTTTTACCAGTTTTGGTTTTTGATATGATTATTGGTAACCGTAAGCAAGCTGTTACTTTAATAAGAATGTTTATTGGTCAGTAACAATAAATATTTGACTCGCAATTCGCAATAGCCTAAATGTGACAAAATAAGATGATCTTTTTTCCGTAGTAATGTGGCAGAGTACGCAACGTCATTTGTTTAACGATTGAACAAATGGTGTAAATTGAAAAAAAAAAATGTTTAAATGACGTAAAATCGTCTTCGTAGCGGATTTCAACCGGCACAATGACCGTGCCCGGCACAAAGCGTGCCCAGAAATGATATATGCGTATAAGCATTCTTCAGTTGCTCTTTATACATTGACTCAATGGCTTACTGAGGGCGATAATGCACATCTCGATAACACGCAGACGAAAATGTACAGGAAATATCACATCTTGTCAATGTGTATTGCAAAAATGTCACTTCTTACCAGTGTGTCGTGCTGACAGAGCCTCCACAACAGGGGGGGGGGGGGCCCCGCGGGCCCCCCCGGCCCCCCCCCCCGGTCAGTCAGGTGGAACCGCGGTACCCAGGCCCGGTCAATCAGGGGTCCCCCACGGGCTGAAACATTCCCCCTCCTCCCAATTACAAGTTACGGGGACTATGTGTAACGTATTCGATTTGTGAGAATTTGAATTTTTTTACACTCCCAACAAACAGCACTCCAATCCAACCGTAACGAGCACGGAGCAGGAGCACTGCAGTACAAGGCTGTCAGCCTGTCAGCCTGTCAGGCAGAGAAGCCCTTCAAACGTAAACACTCTCAGATTAATGAATGAACTAACTCGTTCATTATGGCCGACGAATAATTTACATAGCGTAAATTTTTTCCCTTTTTAGTGAGGGGAGTGGCCACCGTTGTAGTAAGTCCCAGGCCCCAAAATTTGATATGGGGGCCCTGCGTGCAGAAAGTTCTTGTCGACGTGTGGTATGAAAAATTGTCAGTGTACGGTTTAGAAAATATATTACTTCTTGTCAATACATCGCGCATAAAACAACAATTTTTGCTAATGTATCATACAGAACATATTACTTCTTGCTAATGTGGGGTGCAAAAAATGCTTTTTGCCAATATTTGGCACAAAAATAAAAGATATTCCTTCCTAGGTGTCTTGCACAAAATACACAAGATAACTTCATACTTGACGCTCTTTTGGATGTCGGTGATAAATTTGTAATAACGACCAGAGTGTCTGGCTCACGGCTTGGACTCGATTAGGCTGTCGTTTGAAGTACTCAAAGAGGTAAATGGGAAAGATAGGGATCGGTAATGAGCCTTTTTATCCCCTATTTTTCCCCTATTCCTTCTGCTAATTAACCACCCACAAGAGCCACCCGTTCCACCACAAGCACAGTAGTCGATTGAATTTGGAACCTTGCCCGTCCCCCATCCCCCTACTCTCTTTTGAAGGACTTGGTGGAGGACTTTTTCCCCTTTCCTACCAAACCGACCCCCTTGTGTGGGTCCTTGTTCTCGCCTGCAGGCCTACCTTGCCTCCCTAATGAAGTCACTCTTCTGTCTGCCTCCCGTCCCACTGAGTGACGAACTGAATCGTTGATTTGAGGCCGATTCTGCCTGCACCCCTTTTACTGCAGCAGTCTGCTACAATCGGGGATTGTAGGAATGACAGAATTGGGTTGCAGGTTCATCCAACAGCGTGTAACAGTTGTAAGCATTTCTGAGTGTACTAGTTTACTACAAAACAAGTGATATTTCAGCCGTCTCATGGGGACTATCGTCAAGGCATGGTGCGTTTAGTGTAAGATAAGAATGGCATTCAGGAAAAGTTTATTGCAAAAACAGTGATATTTTAGCTGTCTTCAAGGCGTGGTTTGTTATCCAAGATAAGAATAGCATTCAGCACTTGTGTATTACAAAAATAGTGATATTTAAAGGGCAATTACATCCATTTTGACATGCATGTTTGACTTTTGGATCACTTACACAATAACTAAACACAAGAATTGCGGTAAGAATATACGTTACTTACGTCCGATATAACAATTTAATTACTGCATCACCAAAACACGACACGGAGATCGCCATTGTTTTGCTGGAACGCTCAGAAATTAATGCCGACAGATGTCACTTTTCGATTTCGACTCGCAGCCGATTGAGATAGCTGTATTGACTGTAAGGAGCTCAAGCGTCTGATGGCCTTAGCTGGCCGGCAGTGTAGTGGCTAGCTAATGCCGTCAGACGCTTGAGCTCTTCACAGTCAATGCAGCTATCTCAATCGGCTACGAGTCGAAATCGAAGAAATCCGTCTGTCGGCATTAATTTCTGCGCGTGCCAGCAAAACAATGGCGACCTCCGTGTCGTGTTTTGGTGATGCAGTAATTAAATTGTTACATCGGACGTACGTAACGTATTCTTTCCGCAATTCTTGTGTTTAGTTTTTGTGTAAGTGATCCAAAAGTCAAACATGCATGTCAAAATGGATGTAATTTTCCTTTAAGCCGTTTCATGGGGACTGTTTTAAGGCATGGTGCGTTAGCTTAAGATAGGAATAGCATTCAGCACTGGCTTATTACAAAACTGTGATATTTCAGCCGTCTCATGACGACCGTCGGCAAGGCGTGGTGCGTTAGCTTACGATTAGACGTCCGCCATTTTCGGTAAAATAGCGGACCTCTAATCTTAAGCTAACGTGCCTTCGTTTTTATGTTCTAATACCGTGCCTTGGAGATGGCCCCATGAGAAGAGGGAAATATCGCTGTTTTTTTTTCGTAATGAACTAGTGCCCGAATGCCATTTCACATGCAGCATCGATGCAGCATACCATGGCGTACCATGGTGTCCGAGTGCCATGGACTGCGCAGTGACTCGTCGTCGCTTGCGCACTGCATGGATACAGAGTAATATACATAAAATGAAAGGGGTGAAACTACCCGGAAGTCACATCATATAACAATCCATATCTGTATTGAACGTTATTAAATTTTACGCTTGTGCGCAGTTATCACCACTGGAGCTCGCGCGTGAACGTCTTTATTGATAACTTGTCTCAAGTTCTAAGTCGTTATATTTGCCACTGTATTGTCCAGAGAGATCTGAGAAACGTTTTTAGCACCGAGGCAAAAGCTCCGACCATTACCGGACAGTTGACTTGGGATAGCAAAAAGTGAAAAGCTTCTCATATCCCTCTGGACAACGTATGTGGCATAAGGCCGCCCGCGCACTGAGCAACTTGGCCGCGCGGCCAGGTTGCTGAGGTCAATGAAAATGCTTAGTGCGTGGTTTTACATAAACGGTTAGCATTCTCATTGACCGCGCGGCCAAGTCGCTCAGTGCGCGGGCGGCCTAAATAATGACTTAGAACGTGAGACAAGTTAACAATAAAGACGTTCACCGCGAGTTGCAGTAGTGATGATAGTGATTACGAAAAACAACGGATTGTTCTACGATATGGCTTCTGCTGGTTTCACCCCATTCATTGTATGTATCGTATTTCTGTATTCATGCGGTGCGCGAGCGACGACGAGTCCATATGTGCCCAACCACCCCCCCCCCCCCTTGGCACCCGGACACCATGGCAGTCATGGGGCATCCATGGCACCCATGCCCCCCCCCCTTTATAATTACCGTCTCAGCATTCGTCCAACACCGCAAGTAATAGCTAGTCTGTCAGTGCCTGCTCCGAACAAGCACTGGCAAGAATGACAATTATAAAGTCCAGCTGCGAACACGAGCTTTGTGAGGGCACTCTGGGAACTCGAGCACATCGAGGAATGCACATCCGAATTGATAGTGCCGTGGCCTGCAAGCTACGAGGACACGAGATCGAATTCCCGCACCTCCGCCGCATGTTCATGATTATGGGATTTTCACAAATATAGCCAGAATCAAAAGAGTCTTAAATCGAATATTATACGTGGAGCTTACCTTTAACCCGTTTCATGCCCGAATTAAATCTGGTGAGGTTCTTTTAACATGAGGTCAACCGCGGGGTTCGATCCGGCATTCCCTTCGTTTGGAGACGAGGACGCTAACCACTGGGCTGTTCTGGGGCTGTTGCTGCTCGCTTTGCTCGGGGTGCCCGGGGACCCATCACAAAGCTCGCGGCGTGCCTGGGGATTTAATTTTTGCTCCATCTTGTAGATGTTGCCATTTGGCTACTGCGTGCATGAAGGAGTTAAAAAGCTGATTAAACCGTTGACGCCCACTATGGCTGCCCGAATAGTGCCCTTGGTTCCATGATCATGATCGGAGGACGCGTGTTTGAATCGCGTGTTTGACCTGTGTACATGATTATGGGATTGTAAAAATCTGCCCCCCCCCCCCCGCAACGTTCGTGAAAGATGTATATCGCAAAATGTGGTTATTAACGACTCTAATCGCTGGGCGAACGTCGGCATAATTTCAGTCTTATATCCGGAGACGCGTATCTTCGTCTCGTTGCGCTCTCGTGTTTCAGTCTCGTCTTTCTCGACTAATCTCGTTACGATAAGTTATGGTTTGGGGGGTTAGGTAATTGTTGATATTTGGTTTTTTCCCGAAAAGATGATTTTTTTTTTCGTGTAAATAATCGAATAGTCTATTACAATTTCTTAATTTTAAAAAAAATTGAAACGCCAAAAGAAAATTTCCCTGGTAAGCAATAAGGTAAGCTTTTTAAAGAGTTCGCGGCCTATCTTGAGTTCTCCGCAGAACGAACACAGATAATCGATTGTACGTTTTCAGTACCAGAGTGCCTTGTTGATACCCAAGATGGTTACAAAAACAATGGCGGCCATCAATTAAAGCCACCCCCTGCAGGAAAACGTAGCCGCTCATAAAATACTTGCAAGACTCAAGATACGCCGCGCACCCAATAGTCCGCTTTAAGATTATTCTTAAGAACAACTATAAAAAAAAAGTGAAGTATGAAATAACAGTGCGTCAAGCTACCGAATTTATTTGTAGAAAAAGAAACTGTCATTAGCTCCTTCCATATATCACTGTTTTTGTGGCTCCTAGATCTCTGAAACGAGAAGAGATCGAAACCAATTGCCTCAGATGGAGTCCTACTATCTTATCGCTAGCGGAGTATTTTCCCATTTATATTTTCTACATTGAAACGTTTAAAAGTAGCCAATACAGAAGCAATTCTGTCTCCGTTATCTTTTGAGTACGTGTCAGATGGCTGAGTGGGGAATTGAACACGTGAGCTTTGAAACCAAAGGCCAGAGGGAGTCACGTTCCGTTTATTGCTTGATAACGAAGCGGAAATCGCTAGGAAACATCTCAAGTTGTTTATTTTATATGCACTGTGCTGGCCTTCCATTTTTAATCGTTACGTGTCTTCGTGGTTATACTTTTTCATCACCTTACCCCTGTATCCACTATACGGGACTTTCCAAAAATAAGGTCTCTGGGCTAAGAATTAGCCCTAAACCTTTCAGTTTAACGTATAGTGTAAATCAGAGCTCGGTTTTAAAAATTTGGACACCTAAAACCCCGAAAGAATAATATATGGCTTTTGTTACACGCATCTTACACATACTCGTCTACTGTTTGGGTTCAGTTTTTCGGAATTCTTCAGTCAGTTTCTCTTTTCGTTCATTACCCTCTTTATTGCAAATTACGATTCGTTTTTTACGAGTTTTCCACGACGTCCTTTTTATAGCTTAGTAAAAGGCAGTACGACTCACTGTCGTGTACAAAGGTAAAAACGGCAAAAAACATTTGAACGCAGTAGTAAGGTTTTACGTGGACTAAACAATACAGCAACACTGTGGCATCTAAAACTTTACAGGAAAATTGATTAGTATATCCTTGCCTGTTTTGACTTTTTTTCGGTTAAGCCTTACCTTAAACATCAAACGATTTCGTTTTTGTTTTCTAACGTGTGTTACTGAGCAACCTGGTGCATTCGTCTCTCCACCTGGGCCCCCATAAATTGTGACTGTAATTAAGGTATATCCGTTGGTAAATGTTATCACTAAAATGCGCAAATCGATGTAAATCATACATGAAGGTATACGTCTGGTATAAACTAACGACGAAAATCATACAGTAGAAAAAACGCAGTAGAATTGCCAGTCTTCGCGGCTATATTTATATGAGTAAGGATGCAAACAGTGATGGGCGCAATTCAATTCCGGATTCAGAATTAACTGAATCAATTCCACTTTTGTGGAGTTGATGCTACGTTGGACAATTCCAGGTTATAAACTCACGTAATTGACGTTATTAAAATTATCAATTCCGCTTGATTTGATTTGGACTTGACTTGGGTATTTGCCAAAATTATAAACTGACTTGGTAGGAATTGACTTGATGACCATCAATTCAGTCCTATGTTGCGCTCAGGTTGACTTGACTTGCCAAGTTATCCATTGGATTGTCATAGCCTAGATTTGATTTGATTTGATTTTTATTTGACTTAAAATTGCTTGTGTTCACCTGATTTGAATCAATCCGAATTCAGGCCAATCCCACAAAATCCAAACCAATTTGCCAAATTTCAGCCCCCAAATTAACCAAAATAGAATGGAATTGGTCAAAATATTTCCTGAATCAACCGGGAGTTTACTGGAACTAAGACTGGATGAACAGCAAGTCACTGAATTGGGAATGATTTGCCAGAATGAGAAACGAAAATCAATTGATTGGAAATGATTTGAAATAGCAAATACAGAATGTAGCAATGATTTGAATTGCATTGAAACATGGCAGTGACTTTGTTGGAATTGAGTCTGACTCATGAAATTGAATTGGAATTGATCTGGAATTGAATTGCTTATCAACGGTATGTAAGTAGAAATGGATTGGATATCACATGCTGCTTACTTGAAGTCTAGGTAATTGTCTTTAATCCATTGAAATGGAATTGTGCCCATCCCTGGATGCAAATAACCATTGTGTTGACTTGCCCTTCCCTTCGTTTACATCTTTCTTTCCTTTATGTCCTTACGTCTCATTCGAATACGAACCAAAGGTGAAGTAGTCCTTCTCCAAATCACAGCGATACACCTCAGTCAGTGGAAGAGTGGTCATGTCGACTACTCAATACGGCATTGACTTGGAACGGGACTTGTACACCGGTACGAAACCGATTTCCGTACTGTACCGTGTTATTTCTTCTGTATGCCTTGGTTGTTGTCCTGTTTCCGACTTAACCCCAGGTGGAATTTCGCCTCGACTCGTAAACAACAGCTGATTTTCGTTCGCTTCGTTCACTCAATCACCGCATCCTGTAACTCTTTTAAGTGAGCTGGTAATTTCGTTGGTTAATAGCCTTGAGAGCAGTATTCAAGCTGTATAAATATCTGTCGAAGTTTTCACACAAGAATGAAAAAAAGTACAGCGACGAAAAGCGAGCTTTGAGATGATTTCCTGGGAGCCCGAGCGTAGCGAGCAAAGCACAACCAGAGAATAGCATACTGGCCTCCAAGCTACGATGACACGACATGTAATCTTGTCTCCGACTTAGATACCATGGAACTCTAAAGAACGGTCTCCGTCCGTTCGTAGTGGTTTTCTATGAATTGGAATAAATAAAAAAAAAACTTATAGCACGCTATTTCCCCTTATGATATAAGCCAACGTTTGACTAAATATTAAACGTATAAATAAATAAATGCTTTATGGGAATTGCTTATCATACCACGCATATCCTGTTACACTTGCTCAGTGCAGGTAGGCCTAGCTTATTCCACCATTTCTGGTATTGACGTCTCTTAAACGTATTGGGATGGTGGAAAGTGGGGGGCTTGGGAAGGGGGGATGTTAGTGGCATCCCTTCCACTGATGTTCCCTTTTATAATGAGCCTTCGCTGTCAGTGGACAAATTCCACTAGTGAGCGAACGGGAAGGGAGGAATCATTACGGATTTTCTTGGGTTTTAAAATTGACCCCCTCTTTTCCAAACGCATCCACCCACCCACTCATTCTTCTCCCTCCCTCCCCCATCTCAAAGGAAATCAGTGCAAACCCCTCGAGCGACAAAAATCCAGTGAGTCATTTTCGCCTTGGGGGCTCAACTGTAATTACAAAAAACGGACCAGGTTAAGAGCAGACGCCATTCGTAAAAGCTAGCCGCCATTTTTTGAGCATTCTAATTGAAAGTGATTCACGTTTTGCCCCGGATAGACGAACAAGCAAGAAATGTTGACGGCCCTAAGATGGATTGTAAGTGGAATGGGAGGGGGAGATGCAAGACACCTCTTCTATTGATGACCTCATGCGTGGGTGTTGAGGGGAGGGGATTCTTTAAGCTTTTAAATTTTTATAGAAAACGAGAGAGAGAGGAAAAAAGTGGAGTACCTGTGGGATTTGTGATGAGTATAGGGGTCACTAATGGTTTGTTGAGTATACGTGTATCCTGTGTCCATAGCAAATGACGCTGGACTAAAGAAGTGACA
>JAHWFP010066817.1:0-18702 GCA_023313725.1 Lithobius niger
GGGGGACGGGGGTGAACTGTCAAGCGAGTCTAATTATCGGCTGGGTGTATCCCAAGGGCGTGCTTCACGTGCCGGAAGTGATGACTGAATACAAATTACCCAACATCGCGACGGAGTTAGCACTCTTGCTCACTCATGTTCATTCTCTGTTTTTTGGGTGTCGTTAAAAGCATTAGTTGTCAAGAATCAAGTCCTAATGCCTACTAAAGCTTCTAACTTGTCTACACAACCTTTTTGGGTAACATGTATTACTTCTGTAGTAGACACAGGCACGGATCCAGAGGGGGGGCGATGGGAGCGATCGCCCCTCTCTAAAACCGAATCAGACACAAGAGCTGGTAATACAGCATTATCGACTGGTTTAAAATCATCTTCAATGTCTGCTTACGTTTATTATGATTCCTATATACAGGACAGAGGCACACTTAACAAAAGCACCGCTTACAGCTTTTTTACATTGGTTTACAATGGGTTCGGGTATAGCTGCGATCACTGGGTCATACATCTCTGGCTTCCTACAGACCCGGGTTCGATCCTGGGCATGGGAAGTGTATATGTACGGGTTTTTCTCCGGTTGTTTCCCGCCCGTTGTACGAGGGTTTCCTCCGGGTACTCCAGTTTCCTCCCTCCTGCGGCAAAAAACAACTGTTTACGATGGTGGTGGTTCCTTCCACTTAACATCTGCCGCTCGGGCCTTCAAAAAGCTGTGTAGCTTATTGGCCGACAACGTCTATTCCTATTCCATCGTCATGTTTTCTTGCTTTCGTCCATTGTTATACTATGCGCAATGTAAATATGAAAGTGGACGAATGCCAAAAAAAAAAGGACAAAACCAATGTAAAAAACTGTAAAAATTAGTTAATTCTTTACCCCCTGTTTCAGAAATATTTTTCAATTTTTAAGATAGCAAAGCAGCTTGAAGACAAAAATCCACGACATGAAGAATAGAACAAGTAATAAGTAATCGAGTAAAAAAATCTCTAATAAATAAAACGAGTTTATTATGCCTAAGAATTTTTAGTTGAAACGGGTACAAAAAGCTTTCTTTTACTGGAAAAAAAAACACAGTGGAAAAAAAAAGAGCGTGCGTTAAATAAGTCTTGCTTCCGCCTCTCTTCGCGTCCGGTCAACTGCATGGGACCACTACTGGGAAATTACGTTTTCGACACCTAACTGATGTGAAATCGACCCTCCTAAAATTTCTTCCTGGATCCTGGTGAGTGTTAGAAATAAATTCGAAAATTTTTAAACTTCTACCGTAATAATTGTTCGATTTACGGCAAAATTTGGCTCAGCAATACTAACCAGGGTATGAAACGTTGTACCAAATTTCATTCCAATCCGATCTTTCGTTTGGGCTCCACCCAGACTAAAAATGTGCAACCAATGGACGTACAAATTAACATTTTGCAATTTGGTGTCAGACATAGGCTAACGCTTCGCTCGCTCGCTCCGCTAATTAGCCCTTGACAAAGTCCCCCTTATAGTAAGTAATGTTTAACCACCATTGAGTTATTAGGAGGAGGAAGGGGCCTAAGCTCACTCACACCAACCCTATGCTAAGGAATCGTGGTCCCACAACAAGAAAAACTGCGCCAGAAGAGTTGAGTGTTCCCTTACATTGCCGGGGGAAGACGCTCAGATCTTTTTACGAAACTGTACAGTTCTTGAAGCGACAATATTAATTCCAAAGTGTATTGGAGTAGTGTTAGTTGGCTTATTGCCCTCCGTATTCCATATTACACGATGGTTAAAGTGTTATTATTATTTTTATTATTTTATTAAGGGGCTTCTACCTCCCAGAGTCGGACTGGGCAGAAAGTGAACCTGTATCTTTTGGAGAAATACGAGGGGTGCCATACGGTTTGCTTGAAACTAACGTATGGTTAAGTGATACAGGACTTCCTCCTTAGACCAAGTTTCTTCTGCTAACGTAGTTCCATACATAGATTATAGATTATTTTAGCCAGAATAGTTCGCATAGTTGCTGAAGGAGCATGGTAGCCTCTCACGCTACCCTGGCCGGCAATCCTGCCAAGGTCTCCATTCAGGGGTTCGACCAGATCTGCAAACCTCCAGCAACCTGGCTGAGCTCTCTCACCACTCAGCCACGATGACCACTACGAAAAGTCTCACCCACTTTTCAAAATAACAAAGCAAAGTTAGATGAGTTAAGGCATAACACAATAAAGACGTGCGTTGTAGGTGTTGAAAAACGCAACGTGTGGCTACAACGCCACGTGTGACTAAAAGGCATGTAAAAAAAAGGAGACAAATCAGTGTTGTGATAGATGTTGTGGAATCACAACATTCATTTTTACTGTGTAGGCCTATTCACACAAATATAGTCTAATCACACAAATACAGGCCTAATTACACAAATATAGGCCATTACCCAAATGCAAGCCTAATCACACAAATATAAGCCTAATAACACAAATATAAGCATAATCACACACATATAAGCCTAATCATACAAATATAGGCCTAATCAAACAAATATAAGCCTAATCACACAAATATCAGCCTAATAACACAAATATAAGCCTAATAACACAAATATAAGCCTAATCACACACATATAAGCCTAATCATACACTTATAGGCCTAATCAAACAAATACAAGCCTAATCACACAAAAATAAGCCTATTTAATAATTAGTAATAAGAAAAAACTTAGAAATGTATGGTTGGGGACGAGGGTGGCAAAAACTGATACCGAAACCGAAACCGCGGTTTGTGGGAATGAAAACCGAAACAAGAACCGAAAACAAAAAAAATGAATCCAGCCCATCCCTACTAATTACACAAATATAGAGAGTCTAATAACACGTGGCCCTTCCAGCAGAGGGCCAACATTGGTAATGCTGTACTCCCTATAGTTCTTGGGGAAAAATAGTCCAGATGTATCCAACTAGTTGGCAAGACACTTCCAATCCAACGCAATACGCCTGTGGATTCATATATTCCCATATTCTGTTTTTGGCGCTGTTGTACCCTGGAGCATGGGGACTTAGGTAATAACTTCCTAGTATTGATTCGTGTCTCTACGACGATAACAGCGACCTTGTCAACGTTGGCGGATGTGTACAGTGAGGGAGGCTGCAAGTCGGTCGTCAGGCTTGGCTGTTGTTTTTGGCCCTTGGGAATCCCCGTGCAATTAAGGTGAGGTCACGGGAGCGTTGCTTCCTGTAAACACAGCGTATACCGATATCGCAGTCTATTTTCTTTGCGAAAGGTCTATGTTATCCTTCGAATTGGCCTCAGGGTGATATCTTTCTGACGTTCGTGACAAATTGAAATGATGTTTTTGCTCCGAATTTTTGGTCCCCCCCAAAAAAACAAAAGTGCGGGCCCCCAAATCCAGCTTCCAACGCGTTTCCTTATCTTTCCCAGAAGAAAAAAAAAAATCAATATTGTAAATTTTCTTTGCGTGGCTGAAAGTTTGGTCGCGATTTTGTAACATGAAAGGCGGTGTGATTAATAATAAGATGGCGACCGCACCTTAACGGCGCCTGTTCACCATTTTGATAACGTCGCCCATATTCTAAACACAGCATCCACGTTCCGGATTATCCGCCATCCGATAGGCTGTTGTGGGTCACGTGGTCTCATTTTAGTTATGAAAATTCCAGCTGTGCTGCGAATAGTGTTGTTCTTTTTTTTTTTTTTTTTTTATTTACCGCTATTTTCTTTATATTGCTCGAGGGTTCTACGGTGCTGCATCTGGGAGGTGAAAAGCTGCATTTAAAGGACGAAAATTTTATCAGGGTCGACGCAACACAGGGTCAGCGGACGGGGCAGGTATGGAGAGACTAACAACTATACTCCTAAAAATGTGCGAGTTCCAACTCGTGGACGTCTAGACTATAGTATAGTGGACGTCCACTAAACGTTAAACCCAATTTTCACCGGGACAAAATTTAAGTGACAAGTGACAAGTGATTTAAGTAAGAATTAGTGACAATGACTCCCGACGTTTCCCCTCACTTGTTTCTCACGTTTGGCGATACCATCGGGGACCATTGTGTCCCCGGTAGGTCTAACCTTGGTGGTAAGGAATTCTTGACCCCAACCAAATTCCATCAATCCTACCACTACTGTCGCGCCATTTGTCTTCATTTTAAACTTTTGTAATCTATGACTTTTAGTTTTAATTTCGGATGGCTGTTAGCGATCGACAGGTCCTTGCCATTCCGGTTGCGTTTGCAACAAATTTATTTATTTATTTATTTAAAACGTCCGGTACAAATTAGGTTTAACGTCCAGTGGACTTGACCCTGACCCAGAAATGGGTGGCTGACGTACGTCCACTTCAGACCTATTTTGGACACTGGCATTATAAAATTTATTTTCTTCGTAACCACCATTTTTCTGCTCCGAACCTTAAATACCTATCCTTAACCCTTTGACTGCTGAATTAATTTTCTATCTCCACAAAAGTAGGGGTAACCTGGACGGGATTCGAACCAGCAACTTGAAGGAGCGCTTTAACTTCAAGCGCACGCCTCTACCAACTCGGCCACGGCCGTATCTGAAGTCCGGTTGTTAAGGGAACCTAGTATTGTTGTCGTTTCTCTACAGTTGGCCATCTCTTGCATAATTTGGACTCTGTTTTTAGGACTCGAAGCTGGGCTTGTGTTTTTGGCGAGTTATCTCGTCGCCAGCACTTTAAGGGTTAATTGAGATCATATAATTGTAGCAGTGAACCAACGTCTCACGTTCCATAATAATTACAGTTGTCTTTAGTACGGTCTTTCACTCTGAATCAGTCTTTCACTCTGAATCAGCTTTACTTTTGCTTTTGCGTTTTTTAAGGGTCACAAACCCAAATCAGACATCTACTCAATACCCAAGTCTCACTGTATTCCTCTTCCATCTTTTTCCATTCTTAACACCGTCCGTCTGTTTCATGAAGTTGTTTGTTTGTTTCTTTCAGGGAACACGAACCCAAACTGGGTTATTTGTCCCACTACGACAAGAGGGACAATTTAGTTGGAGAAATCCAACCGGAAAACTTAGGATCGTTGACGTGCCACAATCGACATGAGAACAGTTTCAACAATGAAGAGGCTAGCCTATACTTACTCCAAAGAGAAACCGTCGTTTTACTACAAAATCAACATTTCTTCCCAGCATGAAGAAATCAATCCTTAAGCAATGCTTAAACAATACCCGTTTAAAGTACGCTCCAAGAATCTTATTATTACGATGTTTTCGTTGTTGTCTCATAGGGGAGTTTCTTAGTTCCCTTTTCACAAAACGGACATTTCTATTTGGAGAAAAAACGCACTGAAATAAGTAAGCTTTCGCAATTACACTCTCATCAAATAAAGACAACAAATCAGGGGGAAAAATAGTTTACTTACTAAAACTGTAATTTGAGTAATTAATTCTCACTGTATCTAGTTGTAGAAATTATGCTTAGACAAGCCATAAACCTGACTTAAGACGTGATCGGACTCACTGTAACTGGTGTCAAAAAAGGCTTAAGCCCGTGTCAGACGGGCAGATTATCACTCCAGACACGACTAAAAATCGGATCGGGATGATAAGTTGGCTCGTGTAATAACAGGGGGCAGATGTCATGAGTTGGTAGTAACTAAAGCGTCGTCCTGGCTCGATGGCCAGGCTAGGATTCCAGCCCTCGGAGGTACCGACTTTTTCTCACGTGACTGATAACGACCAGTGGTGAACGCATACCATGAATATCGGAAAAAGGGGTGAAGCTGGACTTAAAGACAGTAAGTTATGTAGAGGTTTTGTTGATCTTAGGGCAGTCGGGAGTGGAGGACAAATCTACTCGTGCGACAACCAACTACACACACAAAATATAGGGGTAAATCGCTTCTGCCCATTAGGACAGTCGTGTCTGGAGGAAAAAATCTGCCCGTCTGACATGGGCTTCAGACATAGCATAAGCCATCTTTTGACGCCTAGGTATGTTACTGTTCCCTAGGGGTCGTTTTAACCCTTAGGCCACCCGCGCATTGAGCGACTTCTCCGCGCGGCCAGGTTGCTGCAGCCAATGAAAATGATTAGTGCGTGCTTTTACATAAAAGGTAAGCATTCTCATTGGCTGCAGCGACCTGGCCGCGCGGCCAAGTGGCTCAGTGCGCGGGCGGCTTTAGGAACCATTGGCTGAGTTAGCAATTCTCTCCATAGCGTATTTATGTGGGCGGCTCTTTCGATCCCAAACGTTCCCAAACCTACCCAACAATTGATAATATTTTTTCTATAGCTCTTCTCAATTCAAAAGAACGTTGAGTGGGGAGTCTGTGTTAAATTTACGTGCCTCCTGGAGCCGCTATTATAGAAGCAAACTTACAAGAACTATTCTTTCGCGGAGTCACCCGTTCTATTCACGCAGCATCATCCGCGTCCCTATTTTGGTGTCAATTTAGTTAGCACCTTCGAGAAACAGTTGTCTACTGCCGTTCGGAAACCAGAGGAAATTGAGGACACTGAGGATAACGCGGTGCAGGCTTATTGTGTACTTCAAGCATTCTGCATCGGACGAGCATATCCTCACAAACCAGTCATCTCTTCACTTCAGGTGCAATGAGCTTTAAGCCTACAACAGCGGTTCCCAAACTTTTCCGGGCCGCCCCCCCCCCATGGGTCGATCACGCAATGGTGCCCCTTCCTCTCCCAATTACTGTGCATTTTTTTTACACTACAATGACGCAGTCTCACCAAATGGGTACAAAACTGTCGGTAGAATTTTAACCAAATTTCTGCGGATTTGCACAAAAAAATCTGCAGATGTGTTCAAATGAAAATTTCGCCTTCCGCGCACAGTTTAACTTCTTTTGCGATCCATAGTTAAAATTTAAAAAAGTCACCACTGATCTGTACAGTACGGTGTCAGCAGCAGCTCGCGCCTCCCCTGCAGAGTTGCTCAGTGTCCCGTCCCCCCCCCCACCTCCAAGAGAGCCCCTCCTCACTGGCTGGGAAACGCGGGCATAAAACCCCATAAGCAAATAAACAAATAAATTAACTACCGAATATAAATAAATATTAACAAATAAATAACAACAAAAACCTTAATGGTAAACTGAACTTAACAAACAGGACTTTAGCAATTAACATAAAAATTAACCAATAACTCAACAGTTCCTACTGTAGCTAGGTAATAAATAAAATTTACACACATAATTAGAAATAAATTAAACTTGGTTTAAATTTCAGTGTGCATTCAAATTGGTATCCGGAAAAAACGCCCCCCGACAAAGCACCCCCGCAAAAAACGCCCCCTACAAACCGCCCCCTGTCAAAAACGACCCTAAGAAAAAACGCCCCCAATTAGGGGAATATGCCCCAGTGGTGATCATCATCGATGAGCCTCAGATTTAAGACAGCTCATCTATACGAGCATTAGTTTGCTTCAGATAACATAATGCTCAAAGAAACTTATATAAAAAAAAAGTATCTTTACGTATCAACCCTCCATTTACAATTAATTTTAGCTACTTTTTTTCTTTAAACTAAACGTCTTATGCTATCAAAAAATCCCAGTGAAATTCACAATGGAGCTGATTCATCTGTATGAGCATTAGTTTGCTTCAAAGGACTTACAGCTCCAAGAAGTTTATTTAAATAATATCTTTGCGTATTTACTAAACTCTCCTCGTTTATAATTCAGACACTAAGCTAATTTTTACCTTAAAATAGCCTTTTTTTCCCTTCAAAAAGTCTATGGATCCAGAACACCGGTCTCCAATTCTTGAGAGCTCCCTATTCTAGACTATCTCCGTGAAGTTTCGCACAATTTTAATCCCACTAAGTCGTTTCAGGTATGATGATTTCTCCCCGATGAAGCAAAGACCCACACTTGTCATACACACAAAAAACGATTAAATTTTCAGCAGTAATCCCGTGTCTTGTTCACCTAAAACAAGACCAAGGCAAAGGCCCCTAAAATACAATGAAATACCACGAATGGAACAATACTTACAAATTTAAGAGGTAAAATACTAAAAAAAAAACACTCAGACAGCCTGAGCTGTCTTGGTCGCCATCTTGGAATGACATCATCAAAATTCAGACAATATTGATCTTATTCTTGTCCCACAACCGACCTTAAAAAAAAAGGGTCACCAGACGTAATTCGGCACTGAACGGGATAATACCCAATGTTTATCTTGGACCAGTGGTGTAACCCTTTCGGTCTTGGCATCCTAAAGAAAGGGCATAAACTAGACGGGCCAAAACGTAAGTACTTTCTGGTCCGTCTAGCATACGTCCTTTTCTAGGACCCCGGGAATTGTCAGGAAAAGGAAGTAGACCCATCTGGTCTTGAACGGCGCGAAGTATGAGTGAACGATTCTTGCTTCACGCGATTTGCTGACGTGGCGCCTCTTTATTATTGGGATGTGCTGTACTAAATAATAGACGACGAAGGCATTTCCCATCCCTCCTCTCTCCCCATCTCCCTCTTCGTTGAAAGTGACGTGACAAAAGTGAGAATGAAGGGCACGTGATTTGGGCCGCCCAGATTGACGTGAAGGCATTTTCCAATATTGGTCTGGCTTGTGTTCGTTTCGCTTCGTCAATAATGGACGCCAAGGAAGTTCGAAATAAGTATTATGGTCTGCCACTGAGGCTGGGTTTCTGTGTGTAGCTCATAACCTGGGACTAATAAATTAATAGGGTTCACACAAGGTGCTTGAGGTCCTTGAAAGTCTAGAATTTGTTAAGAAAAAAACTGAATTTCTTGAAAGTGTTAGCTATAGATAGGCTACATTCTGGAAACTCCTGAAATGTTTTTTTTTTTTGCCGTAATTTAAAATAAACGCCCTAACTTTGACTACGATAAATAAACGGCATTTGTTTAAAATAACTTGCACGTTTGTCGTAAAATGTTGTAGAGCTTACAGTGTTGTAGTGCGATGGAAATCAGGTTTTCCTGCTAATGTTGTTTTACGTGTTTTCAATGGTTTTTTTTTTCAGCACTTAAAACACATTTCTCCCATATTTTTAAATTTGAAATGGGAAGAGGATGAAGATCTGCGGCGGTTAGTAAAAAACTTGAGTGATTTGGAGTTTTTCGGTAAAACTCCATAATTACCAGCCAAAATGTCAAGTTTTAATATATATCTACCCAAAACCAAAACTGGTAGAAAAACCCGCCACGTTTCCAAAAACGATCGGCCTTTGAACGTAGTGATATCATTCAACCAAGGAAAGGCCGCCAAGGTCAATCTTATTAGCCAAGTTAATCACACCGACTAATAGTTAGAAAGTTAAATGAAAACTTGAAGATTGCTACTCGCTGTAGCAATCTTCAAGTTTTCATTTAACGTCCAAAGTATTATTGGGTACGATTAACTTGGCTAATAAGATTGACCTTGGCGGCCTTTCCTTCGTTGAATGATATCACTACCTTCAAAGGCCGATCGTTTTGGGGTACTAGGTGGGTTTTTCTACCACAACTGTGGATGTCACAACTTTCGGTCTTTTTACTTTGTATCATTATACAAGGGCTTTCCAAGCTTAGTTAATGCTAAATATGTTTAGATAGATTATCCTAGCGAAAAAAAACCTGCAGGTCTGCCATCCGTTCAACGGATCAGCGAAAAAAACAAGTATTTCTCATCAGTGACACATCGCTGGGGAATCGAGAACTTGAAAGTGTCCTGATCTGCTTGTTGCGTTTACAAACGTGGTATTTGCTGTTATCCAATGCAGACTTCTTCGATAAAGATTTCGTCTTCAGAATAACCCATTGAAGTTTTTTCCAGAAGGTGCGGCTCTTTTTCCGTAATGTGTGAACCTTACGTTTCTTTTCCATCGAGCAATTTAGCGAAACACGACTATTGGTGTAAAGAAAACGTCCGTATTGTGCATTGCACATTATGGCGCACCCCGTTTAGGTAGACGCAGTTTGACGTTATTCGCACGCCGTACTCCTGTGTTTTGCTAAATTGTTTCCAGTAAAAGTAATGCACAGGTTTTCATTGGGACGTATGGACGTAACTCGTGATCTAAATTCCTCGTATCTGGCACTTCCTGAGGAACAGCAATTAACAATCGATTCACGTTGTCTGTGTAAGATTGCCAGTAGGCAGCGTGGAATTCCAGGCAGCTCCCCATACTCTCGACAAACCTATTGGTTAGAACATTGATTGTTCGTCAGCATGTTTACGCTGATCGAAAGATTTGGTCGGGAAGCCATTCTCCCACCGGCCAATGGCCGTCGTGAAGACATAATCTGTAAGGAAGGTTGCCTTCTTCGAGAGAGCGAGTACGAAGTTAGGTGCGACCCAATTCTGCATCGTGGGTTTTGTCTACATCAGTGTGTGCTTCATTAATGAACCGAAGACAAATGCCATGTGTGAAACGGCTGCAAACGAAATTGTCTCCGTAGCAGTATTATAATGGAGAGTTCTGTATCACAGCTGCACTGGATCCCAGTTATACAAAACAATACAATACAAAAGAGAAAAAAACTGGCTTGAGCATGCTCATGAGCCAATCCCCCCCCCTCTCCAAAAACAAAAAAGACAACCCCATTCGTTACATACTGTCAAAGCGAGCCGTGAAGCTTGATAGGGAAGGTGCAGTTACCAATTGAAGTGGCAGCGTGTTCCAAGGCACAACAATTCTCTCAGTAAAGAAGAAGTGTCTAGTGTTATTGTGTGAGGTTTCACCTTGCAGGTTATAACAGTGGCCTCGTGTGTATGTAACCTGAGAAAGTTCAAGAAGGTTTCCGTAGTCGATATCCTGTAGATGGTACACAAGGATCATGTCACCTCTGTTGTAGCGATATTCAAGAGTGGTGAGGTTGAAGGCTTTGAGTCGCTCTTGCTATTGGCAGGTGCTTAATTTCAGGGCACTTTTTGGTGAACCATCACTGAACACGTTCGAGGCGGCTGAGGTGGATATGGTAGTAGGGCCTCCAAACTCGGACACAGTAATCCAGGAGTGGGAGTACGAAAGTAGTGTACAGGATTTTAGTAGTAGTTGGAGTCAGGTATGTAAAACCAGAGAGTACAAAACGTCCCATCCTACGTGATCCGTTAATGACAGCATCAACTTGCTGCTTGAAGGTAAGCCTGTCATCAATGATTATACCCAAGTCACGCTTTACTGTGATGGATTCCACAAAAATGTAATTGGCACGTACATTGTTGTGACCGAGATGCATAGTGGCACACTTCTGGGAACCAAACACTACAGGCCATGAGCAGTGGCCCAGTCATGAATTTTACGGAGGTCTTTTTGGAAAACTTCGGTGTCCTCTTCGCTGATGACTGGGCGGTATAACTTCAGGTCATCAGCAAAGAGGAGGCAAATGGAATCCACAGCTGTTTGCAAATCATTAATAAAAAAGGAGAAAAAGGATTGGCCCCAGAACAGAACCTTGTGGCACACCGGGCATGATGCACAACATCAAGCTCAAAGAGACTCGTGTTTCGACTTTGGGAATCCAATCGGCATGTTGCGCCAGCTATTTTCCTTATGGAGCATCTTACCAAACCCCGTTCAGGAGCCATTCAGGAACCATCAATTCATTGATTCTTACCGTTTAATGATACTTTCTGTGGAACTCTTTGTTAAAATCAGTTCTAATTCATCTTGTGATCATATTTGATATAACTGGGCACACGCATAGTACACCAATGCTCATGCCCGTTGCTGCCAGTTCTAAATCATCTTGTAATCAAATTTAGCGATGTAATACAAATGTAAAGCTGCTGCGGGGAAACTGTCACTACGACCTTCAAGTTTTGTAACTGCAGTTTGTCTTGTATAAGGATGCCTCTGAGAGTATTCGATGTTTCACAAATGTTGTCAGTAAGTCGAAAATGCAGGCTGAATTTGTTTGAACCAAGTACATGCCAGACCGATCTGCAGCAACTGACCTAAGTGTGGGAAAAAATCACCAGAATTATAGTGTCCGCGGCCTATCTTGAGTTCGCCGCAGAACGAACACAGATAATCGATTATACGCTTTCAGTAGCAGAGTGCCTTGTTGATATCCAAGATGGTTACAAAAACAATGGCTGCCATCGATTAAAGCAACCCCCTCCAGGAAGACAAGCAACCCCCTCCAGGAAGACGTAGCCGCTCACCAAAATACTTGCAGGACTCAAGATACGCCGCTCACACAATAATTCGGTTCTGAAAAGGTTATGATTGACTTAGTTGTAAGAGTAAATATTTGAAAAAATGTTGTTATTGTCTTGAACAAAAGGTCCGGCCAGTTTAACTCCATGGTGGTTGTACTATGGAACTCAAAGTTTATGTTTTTTGTTTTTTTTTCTAAATGGGAAACACTTCTAGTAAGTTTCGTGTCAAGTTTGGTGACGAAGTTGTACTTAAAAATTAAAACCTGCTAGGCGTGCGACACACTCCATCGATTTAGGTTTAAATGTCATTACGCTGCCATTTTGGTGGGGCGGCCGTTCAATGAAGAACGTCTTCCTGTTTGAACTAAATGAATTACACGTTTCAAAATATGTATAGATTTTGTTGCCTGAAAGGTCGATATGTTTGTCACAAACGGAATTTTAACGAAGATAAATTTGTTATGGGATGCATTAAAAGTTGGCAACTGACAAGTTACTGTCAGTGCCTGCAGCTTAGCAGGATCAAAGAATTGTGCAACAGGTCAACTTGTATTAAAGCAGGATTTGATTTGAATTGATCGGATGAAGTGGACGACGATTTTCGCTTAGATTCATGATGCGATGATTTATTAACATGTTTAAAGGTCACGTGGCGGCATCTTTACCCGTTCCGACATAGGTAAATCGAAATGCAATAACTTGAATAAATTGTGCAGCAAGCCAAGTGGAACTTCTTGAATGTGATTATGGCACAAACGAATGTGGTACGGTTATCCGTTTTGACGAATAGCATTTACCAAAATGTCCCACAGTCAGAATGTAAATCCATTTCTGATGAACTGATTAACGGTACGAAGATGTCTGAAGATTTCAGAGATTCGGTTGCTTTCAAGTGACAAATATGTCAAACATGTTAAGTCGTTTGATTTGAATGATTAATCGCCTCAGTCCGATTGAACTGAAAAGTCAGGTCATCCAGATTGGTCAGGTTAGCAAATGTTCACTCGGGAGGTTCATCAGGAAGTATCTTGCAAGATCACGTTTTCTAACTCCATGAATCGTCGTTGCGAAACTAATAATCAGAGTTTTCGTAACACTACTTTTAAAATTCAAATTTACAACTGGCCACCTAATTTCTGGAAGTCTGAAAAAATTTAGAGTCAACATGTCTTTTTCAACAATGGATAAAAAAGTAACTCCTTCTGTCAGTAGTGACCATTCCGAACAACAATTTAGTACCAAGTTCTCAGCTATAATCACATCTTTGCAACACCTATTCAGAGAAAAAGCAAGATTTCTAAGTTTTCACACAAATTCTAGATCTGTCTTTACCGCAAAGCTAGGGGTCTTGGCGGCAAGTACTGCAGTCGGGCACCGGTCAACAGTTTTAGCGGCGATCCGGTCCCTTGGGTTGTACTAACCAGAACGCTATGCCAGATAACAGTAATCAAACGTTCAGTCTGATCCCAAACACCAACTAATTTCACCACGCTAAGGTTGGTGGTATTTACACCAGCCAGTAGCACTATGAAACCGGATAGGACCGGTTCGGAGAATTACAAGCTGTCATGCATGGGCGCTGTTTCCATGAGGGTGACCAATGACACAACACTTCCGCGTATTATCCAACTTCCTCTACCAAGGAGTGGGTGACCTTACAACACTTGCCAAGATTACTCAGTAGTTTCAGGGTCTTGAGGAAGTTGGACAATTTAGGCAAGGTTCCACACTTCCGCATTTAATTAGTTTATCGTGTAAAGACAAGGTTATTTCCTACCCCATCTGATATCACCATCGCATTATGCAACAACGAGGGGGAATTAGGGATTGTGCGCTTCCCTATTCCACCGATATTGACTGTAACTGGTTCTAGACTATTACAACTTTTTTAAAGAACGGGCAATAAAACTTAAGGTTAATTAATGGTTAATTATAATGGTGAAATAAATGGTCATCGTGGCTGAGCGGTGAGAGAGGTCAGCCTGGTTGCTGGAGGTTTGCAGATCTGGTCGAACCCCTGGAAAGGCGCCTTTGGCAAAGGAAGTCTCCGCTGGGACTGGTGGCCAGGGTAGCATTGTTTCGGAAATTCGGCCCCTACGATGATCGGAGGTTGCCCCGGATCAAATCCCCGGGTTGGCACCTCCCTTTACCAGATATTTCTTCTTCTCCTAAAGTCTGGCAATGTTCAAAATTGAGCCGGTTCAGCCATACAAGCATTAAGTTGCTTCTGGTGACTTAAAGCTCAAAAGAAATTAATTAAAAAAAAAACCATACTATACGTCGAAAATGGTTCGTTACAAAACCCTATAAGTATGTATACCATGCGCAATGGCTGTTTGCTGTGACGTCACCATAAGTTAGCCAATGACGAACGAGAACAACGGCTGTTTGGCCGTCTGATTGGACTAGCCCAGACACATGATGTGCACGTCACACCAAACAGCCATTGCGCGTGGTATAGTCTATGCACAGAATACAAACAGTCAAAAACCTTTCAAACTGTCTGTAAAGGGATAGGCAGTGTAGATCACGTGCATCGCATTTCTATCGCATTTCTAGAGTACATACTTTTAGGGTTTTTAATGAACCGTTTTCGACGTAGTAAGCAATTAAGTCATGCTATAACCATTCTTATAAATGGTTAACCATTCTTACAATGGTTAATGGGTAACCATTTTTAAGTTTTACAATATTCCTTTGCAATGTTACGATGTAATGTTTCTTTGTGAAGCAGATGTGATTTTAGCCAAAAAATTTGGTATTGTTGTTTTGTACAGTTTGTTGTTTGGTATACTGATACAACGTTGAATAACGGGTAGTTACGAACCTACACTAGGAACTGAGTGTCCGGTCCGACCGGTTTTTAAACGTGTTTAACGTGTTTTAGGATTTTTAAACGTGTTTAACTCAGGACCTGTAACAGAGAATTATAAACGAAAACTATATGAAAAATCAAATAAATAAATGGTAAACACAGTAAGGATATGTAAGGGTACATGAAGATAAATAATGGGTGAACATGGGTTCACATGGGTACAAAAGGGTACATGGAATAAATAAAAATGTAAATGAAAGCGAAAATATATAAAGTGTAAAGGGCGCATAAGGGTAAACATGGTACGCAGGATACCTAGGGGTACGAAAGGGGAAATGGGTAAATAAGGGGTACGGGGGTACAAACGGGTACGTAGAATTACACACAAAATGTAAACGAAAGAGTAAATAAATAAAGGGTAAAGGGTGCAAAAGGGTACATTGGGTACATAAGGAAACAAAAGGCGATATAAAGCTTCCTGTGTACGAAGTCGGAGTGACGGGGAGAGACATGCCATTACCGATGTTTGTGTTTTAAGATAAAACTGTATTTTTTCTACTTTATTAGTTGAAATAAGATAAAATACATTATTCACTTGTGAGTCTCGTAGGTTTTCAGGTGTATTTCAAAGTGTCAGTAGCCTAGTTTTTGTACCGTCGGAACGAAAGGTTGCCGGATTGGACCATTCCACCGTGGGTAGGGGCCTTACATAGTACCGAGGTTTTTTTTTCGTGTTAGTACGAAAAATGACGCAGGTTGCAAATGTGTCTGTTTATGCTAGTTGCAAAGGGGTGTGCTGGTTGAATTTGTGTTGTGTACGATAGTTTTGCAAAGTCGGTCATTGTAAGTTAACTTGACGTCACACCTTAGGATTAAAACACATATCCATCGGGCTCGGCAAACGTAAGCAAGGTCTCTACAGCGGATCGAAATATTGGAGAGGTTACTAAAGGCTATATAAGAGTACAGGGTCGAAAGGGTACATAAGGGTACATAAGAGTACATTGGGTTCAAAAGGGTACACAATACACATGGTGAAGCAGGGGTTATGTAGATTCCGGACGAAGTTGTAGATTAATTATCAAACAAGTGTGGGTTATCAAAATTAACGGGTGCATAAACGGGTGTATAAAGGTACGAAGGGGTGTTGGAAACTTGGCTTTGGAGTTTAGGCTGCTCACAATATGACTGACGAGGACAAAACGGGGAACGGGAGTTTTAGAATGTCGGCATCTAAAATGGGGGATGAGATTCTGTTCCAAAACCTAACGCTCAAAGCTTCTATAAACCTGTGGTGGAATGGTGTGGGGGAAAGGTGGCTTGATGGTTAGCATGACTGTCTCATGTGCCGGAGGTCCTGGGTTCGAGTCCAGCCTAAGCCACCCCTGGCATTTTCGGGAAGAGAAGGTCCCTGTGATGTCTCACGCTGTCTGTGATGTCGATTGTGGGATGTAAAGGATCCTAGGAATTTCCGTTGGGATTTACCTAGCAAAATTGCCCCTCTCTCCTACTGGTGCTATGGCTAACGCTTGGTGCGCGTCAAAGGAATAATGTTGACCCAAAAGTTGTTCAGATTCATTATGGTGTTTTTATTGGCTCGCCAGAATAATTGCGGGTTCGGGTCAAAGCACCGAATTTAAGTAGCAATGGTAATTAATAAAACACAATCTTTACCGAACGGGACGCCGCTAATGCAAGCATTGGGTAAAAATATGGGTGTGAGTTTAAGTTGGGATTAGGGTCAAGGGGGAATGTTCTAATGAAAAGACCTAAAAGGCATCTAAAAATGGCGATTGATGCGGGAATAGGTCGGTTGGGAAATGAAATTAAATGCTAAAATACAAGCCAAAAATTCTTCCAGAACGTGGGGGTTACAACTTATTGCTCTTCGAAATGTCAAACGTAACTAGGATAAGGGATGATAATCAACCACAATTTCTTCGTCTTGAATGCTACAATCATTGTTGAAATCTGGAGACAGAATCGTTGTTCGTATCAGCAGTCGATATTGGGATCGGCAAACGTAAGCAAGCTCTCCACAGTGGATCAAACTATGGATAGGTTACTAAATGCTATACATATAAGAGTACATAGGATTACGAAAATGGTATGTGCACTGATGTAAGAGGTGGAAACGGAGCCAGTAGCACGTTTTTTAGTAGCAGTAGCCAGTTTTTTTTTTGTTTTTTTTTTTTTTGTTTTTTTTTTATATTTTTATTCTTTATTTCTCTGATGATGGTGTCGCCTGTTAATTTTATTGACACCGAAATATAAGATTTTTATTACCATTTTCGCCTGTGCTACTGGCTCCGTTTCCCCTTCTTAGTACATAGGATCATAAGGGTACGTAAGGGTGCATAAGAGTACATTGAGTTCAAAAGGGCATACACAAGGATGTAAAAAAAGACAAGTAAAAGTAAAACCAAACTTTATTCAGCAGCAAAAAATATTGAATTGCAGATATAGGAACCGAGGTTCCCCAGTCGAATTTTTTTTAAATAGTTGGTTACTGCGAACTTCAATACACCATACTTAACGAGTGTTGTCTAGGTATTACTGTCCTTGAATATTTCTTCAGTTTCGGAAACGTAACTTGAGTCCATCAGCTTTACGCGATACGTATTTTTCTTTCTGGTTCACCTCGCTTCACAACTTAAACACGCTCATCCTCCACGTATTGCTCCGCGCAGTGGGGTTTAATTTTAAAGATACTCCGTGAAAAACAAATAAAATAAACATGAGATATAAGCCAGATAAGCTAAGCCATTTGTTTTAGAGAGGGAAAAAAATATGTTATCGTTGCAGGATGTGATACGTAACACAAACCCATTGCAATGTTTAAGCTGAAAGTAGCAGCTTTTTGAGACTTCGAGCAGTTTCAGCACTTTCTATACGACGCGCCATGGCTGTTTGCTGTGACGTGCACATCACATGACTGGGCTAGTCCAATCAGAAGGCCAAATAGCCGTTGTTCTCGTTCGTCATTGGCTAACTCGTGGTGACGTCACACCAAACAGCCATTGCACATGGTATAAAACCCACCGAACTGGTTAGAGCTGTAGCCACAGTTCATCAAAGTTGTTCTTAAACACGAGGTAATGTTTCTGATCCCTCAACGTGATGTCACTGTTGAAGTATCGAACTCATTGGCTCTTTGAGGCGATTTTTCCTCTGAACCAACTCCACCCCCCCCCCCAACAAAAAATGGCGGATCTACAGTTTGTCTTCGCTATTAGATTATTTATGTAAACGTAATTAACGAGTGTTGGATACTGTTGTCACACTCAGCACACCCCCTAAGCTAAAAGAGAAAATTAAAGGAACAGGCACTCCACTGTAATAAACGTATATATATAGGTAGGTATTTAACGTAAAACTGCTTACTGACCCTCTTAACAAGGCATGAGCGATGGAGAGCAAACGTTCTTAAAACACCTCTTTCGCGTTCATGACGCCATTTTGGGCGCCATTTTGCTCGTAGATGCAGCCACAAGTGCATTCTGAAAACAAGTGATCGTCGCTGGGACTGCATTTTTCGAGATTACTGATTTATGGTTGCAAAAGGTGTCTCTAGCGGTGGGGATATCCAGTTGAGGGCTAAACTAGCCTCGGACTAACTTAACACTGGTTCTAACGAAACCTCAACCTGGGAGGTAGTAGACTGGAGATAAAAGTTTGTGATATCCACGTTGGACTAAGTTGGGGTTTTGTTAGCTTTTTACTCTATAAATCAGTCAATATGTGGTTGAGAAGGTCACAGCATTGTAATTCCGCTCCTGACAGCAGGACACAAAACCACAAGGGCATATAACA
>JAHWFP010066817.1:19102-35714 GCA_023313725.1 Lithobius niger
CCAGTAAAATTAGGAACATGTCACAGTGGTCTTGCAGTCCAAGGTCGTAATGTTCCTTTTAAAGAAAGAGTGCGGTTTTGGCATTATCGGGTTCTTTAACATGTTCAGTCAATCGCACCAGGAAGTGGCCAAAGGCGCTTTGGCCTGATATAAAGAAAACGTTGCAATGGAAATGACATCAGAATGTTATAAAGTGGAATGGGTAAATCGACGTATATTTTTAAAATAGAAAAACGTTCATACGTCACGTAAGGCTATAAATTATTGGATTTGTTGGTCGCATACTAATTCTTTTTGTTTTAACTTTATTAGTAAAATACTAAATATACACGTATTCCTCAAGATGTGAAAAAGACATCAAAGGATCGCAATGCCTTCAGCTGGATCGTTTTAGTACCGCATGTTTCTTTCTATAGAGCGCTTTAGCGAAACACGAGTATGATATAAAGTCTACGTCAGTATTTAGCCTTGCATATTTAGTAAGTCGTGTATTTGGAGGCGTGGTTTGACATTAATTGCACACGATAGTCTAGTTTGCTAAAGCATTAATTGGGTAAAAGATGGCACAAAATTCACAGCCCGCTTTCTAGTCTAGTGAACACGACTGCGATGTGTGGTGGCAGCCGAAAGCGCCCTTGTTAACATGCGGCGTAATATCAGGTGACAGGGTCGCATTTGAGCCAGGTAACCAAGTGGCAACATTGGTGGCACGAGTTCACAACCCGGCCGGTGTCAACGGAATTGTCGGGTGAACATCAGGTGCCACTCCCAGTTATGTCTTCCCTTCTCTTTCGGCCTTTTCCTGTCCATCCAGGTGGATTAATCCTGTGATTAAAATTTGATCCCGATGCTCAAGTGTCACTCCCGGACTGGAAATGCCAGCCGAGTGATGCTTTAAAGGTGACATTTTGTTTGGTATGGAATCCACCCAAAACCAAAACTGGTAGAAAAACCCGCCAAGTTTCCAAAAACGATCGGCCTTTGAAGGTAGTGATATCATTCAACCAGGGAAAGGCCGCCAAGGTCAATCCTGTTAGCCAGGTTAATCGCAGCGACTAATAGTTCGAAAATTAAATGAAAACTTGAAGATTGCTACTCCCCTGCTTGAAAATTAGCAATCTTCAAGTTTTCATTTAACGTCCAAAGTATTATTGGGTGCGATTAACTTGGCTAATAGGATTGACCTTGGCGGCCTTTCCCTGGTTGAATGATATCACCACCTTCAAAAGCCGATCGTTTTTGGAAACTTGGCGGGTTTTTCTACCAGTTTTGGTTTTGGGTGGATATCACAACTTTCATAGGACTGTGAACGTGCATAAGGTTACACCGTCTTATCTTCATGTATACCTTTTTTATAGCGGAATTTCATTTCTATAAATTTTCACATTTATAATATTCAATCCCATTTTTGCACACACTAGCTAACAATCGCTGATTTCGTTCGCTTCGCTCACTCAATCAGCGCATCCCCTTCAGTTGTTTTGTTTCCCTGCATCTTCCCCTAAATTTGTTCCCGATTTCGTTGACATTTAGTCATGCAAAAAAAAACCGATATAACGATTTGGTCACAATTACAACCTGTTTTCGTGTTTTAAACCCAAGTTTTCTAGTTTTTACAGCTAAATTATTGAGGTAATCAAAGATGGGTTGTCACCCAACAAACGTCTGTGTGGCATCAGGGCATCAGTAACTCCTACAGCCGCAGCGTGTCCTCACAGAAGGGTTAATCGCGCAAGTAGCGCTCACCGCCTGATCAAGGACCGCAGAAGAACGGACAACATGGCGCTGGTAACCGTAGCTTAAGCCGGCCCTCATTTAAAGCAACATCCGGCCTGCCTTATAACTGCAATGCGTCGATCACATCCGCCGTAGAGAAGGTCAACTGAGACAGTAGCTTCGTTCCTCGCAGCGAAAAAACGTGGTTACTATCTCAATTGAAATTGCGCCTAATAGTCCAGTCAGCGTGAACGCATTGATTGTGTCGTCAAAAATCGAACTGATTCTTGTATTTTAAAATCACAATTTATAATTTTCTAGACCAGTCACGTTCTTATAATTTTGCTTCGGCGATCTATTGGAATAATTAATTTTAATTTTTACTGCATTAGCCTTTTAGATTTTTGATCCCATAGTAATTACTAACAAACGATTGAAATTAGTACTGCGAACACCCAGATAAAAGTTCCAAGGTCATTGGAGATGCCTAAAGCATCATATATGTTCGAGACGAACGTAAATAAAGTTACCAATATACAACAGAAAATCTCCTAGACGCCACATTTTAAAACGGGTTTTTACCAAGGAATTGACTAACGGTAAGTAAATGGACCTTTGGGGCCGTACTTGATGTGGTGGATCGAGAAAAATGGCGCTGGGAGGTATATCCCTTTAATTGGAGTTCAAAGATGCCAGTAAATAGACATTGCGCTGTCGGAAAGTGCCTAAACAATTCGTGGTATTTTTACAAACCGCATATGGCGCATGTCAGCTAACACAATTTACCTTCACGAAATTCGATCACCCTATTGTTTGCCAGCTATTGTTAAGCTGCGTGGTCGCAAAGCACGACTTAGGCTGCGTTTACAATATAAACGCTTGTGCGTGAGCGTGACACTCGACACTCGATGCGTACGCCAGTTCATGAGCAAAGCAGTGCGCGCGGACAGTCTGCTTGGTTGGCCCTCCCGCACGCTAAAGCAAACGCTCTTTTATTTACAAATCATACGCGTGAGCTTGCTAATCCTGGCAGCCGTCACTCCGTTCCCTTTTATAGCAACACGATTCGATGCCGTACGGGTCAAGGCCACTGTAATTAAGATATTTGGCCGTTTATTTTGAGCATTCAACCTTTTAGCACACCACGTTTTCCTTTCTTGTGGCGCCGATGGAATTCGGTGATGCCGCCACTTTGCCACTTTGCCACTTTGATGGCGCTCACCGATCTAGATCCAGTAGATATTCGCCTGACGCTTGAAAATAGCAAAACGCGCGCGTTGGCCCAACTGCTCCACAATTGTAAATGCTCGCGCTTAAGCGTTAAGCATGGGAAAAACTCTAGTTTCACGCGTACGCGTCGAAATCCATATTATAAATGGGCCCTGACACTGGCGCAGAGTACCACATATCGTCCTAGGTTGTATAGCGTGTCTTATCCGGTGTTGGACCGCCCAAGTTCCGGTTTACTGAAAATTGTCTGCGTGTAGAAAAAAAATATTGTTGCGTGTCCTAACGAGCCGCCATAGTTACACCGTGCGTTTCTTCCCGTTTGCTCGCGTCCTCGTACGTGTAACGCTTGCCGGGTGTTGATTTCCACAGGAATACGCTCCTTCCGTAAGGGAGTGAGGATATTGCTCTAACATAGCACCTAGAGCCGTATAACGCTTATCTAGTTCTCTCCAGTGTTTGCTCACAGCCAGCAAAAGAACAAACGAGCCACGTGCCTCCTTAATTATTGGGTAAAAATTTGGTGCGGCCTCGTGCGGCTGGAAGCCACTAGATGACGCCATAGTACATTCTTTATGTTCTACTGTGGTGCCATCTAGTAGCAGTAATACCGTTAACCTCCGCAAGTGACTTCCCGGTGCACGGGAGCATTTCTCATTTTTACTCAATAATTAAATGGGGCAGGTGGCTTGTATATTGTGTTAAAAGATATTTATTTGTGCTTTCATTAGAGAGAAATGGGCAGCGCCGGATGACGTTAGGGGCTGCAAATGGCAACCTGCCTTTAAGGTTCGGATCGTCTCTTTAGTCCTTTCCTTGACTGAGCAGAGCACGGTGTTTGCGTTAAAAGACACATTACAGACACACGCTAGTGTGCCACCACCAAACCTGTAAGATGACATCACTCAACGGTAGATCAGATGATTATAATATGCTTAATCGTTTCCAAGTACAGTATTGATATGTGTTTTTGTCCCTGTCATTGTCGTGGGGCAGATATAACCCAGTTTGGGGTTGTACTCACTAAATACAAACAACAAAAACAACTGTGCGTCCATGTATGTACTGTACCTAAAATTTATTGTTGAGGTTTACGATGGATAATTGAGGAGTTCCCTGGAAAAAGGGCACTAATGAAAAATACATGTTTTGAGAAAAGGGCAAAAAACTGAGAACTAGTATTTTATGCTTAATCTTTGAAAGGAAGCATATTCTGATGGGATATATATTCATGTTCCTTTTAAAAATATTTTTGTAGCAGATATGTTCAGGAAAATAGGAAATTAGTGGAAAAATCGTCAGTGGCACTGACGGCGGCCATGTTGAAAAGCAGCGCCATCTCGCGGCGACATCAAGCGTTAAATAAAAAAATACTTGTAAAGCGCTTCTGTTGGTCGACTTCCTACCGTTTGTGCCCTTATTCCATAGACCGAGAGGTGCTCTATCAGATTTTTAGGAAGTGAAAAAAGGGCACAAGTGACTTTACGCCTTTTTTTACAGGGAACTCCTTAATTAGTACTAGCTGGCCTACTGTCGCTACGATAGATCATTAAATAGACAAGATAACGTTATCCTTGACTATTAAACTTTCTCACACCTTACTCTAAAATAAACAAACCCCCCGTTGTACCATCTGGGGACTGCAGTGAAGAACCACATGCTGGACTTCACTGTTTGCTACGACGGGTGATTAGTTACCGCCTCACTACAGCTTCTTTTCTCTTCATTTTCTGACATCTGAGTCTGATTTGGTCGCAAAAACCAGAATCAATAAGGACAAATAATTTTCTTTCTCTTACTTCTCCGGCAAACGCACTTCATTTAGCATTTTTCATTACAGTGCGTCCCACGAAGTATAGGAAATTATGATTAGCTCATATCGGTCACCACAGCCTTGGTTTTTTTTTTTGAATCAGGGTCCTTTAAAAAACGCGTTACGTCACCAGTGAAGCATCGGAGTCACCGACCGACTTCTGGAAGCGGTTTTTACCGATGAATCCAACAAATAAAGATGGCGGACTTCGCTAGGAATATGTAAACATCATTAACAAAATGGTGGAGAATACCGCTTCACAGAAAAGTTTTCACTTCTAGCTAAACGAACAACAACTCACTCGACTGGGAATTGCCGTATTTATCTGCAAGTGTTTAACTTGAAAACTGCTTGTAAAGGTACATTCCGCCTGCCTTATAACAGCCACGCGCAGATCGCCATCCGCGCATGTTGCCATCGCACCGTTTAGCGAGACTCGGCGTGGTAAAACAAGGCCAACTGAGATAGTAGCTGCGTTCGCCGCAGCGAAGAACGCAGATACTATCTCAGCGGTCCTTGGGCCTAGTAGACAAAACAGCAGGAACGCAAACATTGCGTCGTCGCAAACCGGAAATACTTTCGTATTTTAACATCACACTTTATAATTTTTTTAGGCTGGTATCTTATAATTTTTCTTCGGCAATCTATTGGCATAAATTATTTTATTTTTTACTGCTTTTAGTCATTTATATTTTTGATCTTATGGTAGTTATTATCAAACGATTAAAAAATAGTACATGCACACAAACACACATACACACACAGATGAAACGTCAATGTTATTGTACGCGTGCGATGGTTGATCACACAACCGTAGGATGCTATTACATTAATTAGTTCCCAATATTCATCAGAAAACGTCGTAGAGGCAACATTTTAAAACGTGACGGATTTTTAGTATGGGATTGACTAACGGTAAGTAAATGTGGAGGGATCGAGAAAAATGGAGTTGGGAGGAATGTACCTTTAACTTAAAAAGACATACCTATTCACTGTTTTCGTACATCCTGCTCGAAATAGCTTTTGCGACATTTACATAGGTTGGAGTGAATGGTAGCAATACAGTTTCTTGCGAGGGGAAAGTAGGAAAATGAATGCCTTTACAACATAAGCACACGTCTGAACTAATGTTGCAAACCTGAGCAATACAATAAAGCCAACTGGAAGATATGTGCCTTTAATTTAGGTGTTTTAACTTAACAACGCAGCTATAAGGCGATGGGCACACGATGGTGAACACACATTCTCCTCAAGACATTTCTTTCACGACGACAGCGTCCATCTTGTTCACCGGTGCGTCTACCAATTCTTCCAAAACTATTGAGGCGTATCGTCACTTCGCTTCGATGCCTTCTATTCAATCCCGCTACTAATCTGTACAAACAAAACGAAACTTCGACTTGTATTTACGTTGCTTTACTTGTTCGCTCATCTGTTGACTAATCCATTACACGACTAATATTTTGTGTACAATTGACCGAAACATCCAACAACGTGAATAAACAATTGCTGATGTATAAACAAATAAATGTTAATGCACGAACATTGAACTTAGTGGAAACAGTGCTCGATTAATAGCCGCTCTATCATACAGTGTTGATTTCTCCAAAGTCTATAGATACAGTCAAACAATTTTACGATTCAATGGTTTGGAAAATGCAAACAGCATTAACGAAGAGGACATTGTGCCCAAGGCAGGGTCTTATACTACAATACCGGCCGTATCTTGTAAAAAAAAAAAAAATTGCACACAAGACTGGTTTTGACAATATGGCCGACGAAAGCCCCACTGAAGCGATTGATTTGTTCTGTTGCCGCATTCTGTCAACCGAGGGCGACATTGGCCGTATTTCCAACGTTCCTTTCCTTGCAACATTTTCTGGCTATGTTGCAAGCGCAGAGAAATAGCTTAACTGTCGCTGAGTGATAGATAACTTTAAAAACTATTTAAAAATTCTTCCGTAGACAACAAAAATTTCCCACGCAAATCTACGTAAAAGTTAAAATCATTAATTTGAAAAACCGCCACTAGCTGCCAATAGATGTCGCGTCTCTCCGTACAAACATGCTTGCTCCAAGCAAAGGTGCGATTATTTTGCCTGGCCAACTCCCGAACAGGCCTTGAAGAAATGGGCTAGTCGTGGCGGCCATTTTGTCTACCCCCGCTAACATCGTTGTAGGTCGTGCCGAATAGTTTACTGGGCGTGGCCAAGGTGTCTGGTCAAGTTGGATCCTTTTCTTGGTGAAATCACATTCTTTTTTTTTTTTAAGGACGTTACTTCTTGTATAGTGGCAACTTTTCTTTCATCAGTTTTTTTTAGGTGGATAACATTTATCAGTGGAAGCTCACCTTTGGAGCAGTTTTTAGTATTACAATTTCAGTAAAATATAAAAGTGTTTGTTGTGTGCGTGGTGTATCTTGAGTCCTGCAAGCATTTTATGAGCGGCTACGTCCTCCTGGAGGGGGCGGCGTTAATCGACGGCCGCCATTGTTTTATTTTTTAACCATCTTGGATATCAAAAAGGCACTCTGCTACCAAAAACGTACAATCGATTATCTGTGTTCGTTCTGCAGGGAACTCAAGATAGGCCGCGGACACTTTACTCAGTTTTTTTTTTTTTTTTTGTAATTAATTGAAAAACTATTAAATTTCTTGCAGTTCCAGTTCCAGTATTGCAGCTGCCCGTTTTAAATCAACAACACACCCGAAAAAAGGCGTCAGAAACGATAAGCTGTGTATCGCTGTACGTCCAGCAGATCGCTTGTATAGTTACACCAAATGGGGAAATTTCCTGCTCTTCCGTAAGGTTAGTACGCCCCTCAGTGTATGTATTGTTTCTCTCTGCAGAATGTGTCCTGGATTGGACCTCACCGGCACACTTTTCTTATTTTCTCTTACGTAACATCTTACAGAATGTAACGTGGTGCAATCTATAGTGTATTATGGTAGTTTCAGTAAGCGTAAGCTCGCGTGCATTACTTTAAAGCAACTCCTTGGCAAAATCCTCCCCCCCCCCCCTCTTGCACTGTTGGAGTGGAACGATTGGCAGAAGCTCACACGTTAGTGGAGTATCCATTTTGTTACTCTTGTTTTGTATTCCACAACTTGTCACAAGATCGTCTGGGAAGAAACGATGGATTTAGCTTCCTGGCTCCATGCTAGTTGATTTAACACTGCCAAAATCGTATTTGGCCGGAGCAATATGCTAAGGCCGATAAAAATAAATAAGGCCGATTAACCCTTTACTGCCCAAATGGTAGGCGGCTACGGAACGGCAAAAAACTTAAGTCCCAACGCGCAACACGAGCCTTGTGAGGGGTCCTCCGGAGACCCCGAGCAAAGCAAGCAACCACGGCCCAGTGGTTAGCGTCTTCGTCTTCAAACCAAGTGAATGCTGGTTCGAATCCCACGACTAACACAACAAAATCATCCAGTTCGGCATGGGCAAAAAGGGTTTAAAATAATGTCATGTTGTCACTTTCTCTATAGTGCCCGTGGTCTATCTTGAGTTCTCCGCAGAACGAACAGAGATAATCGATTGTACGTTTTCAGTAGCAGAGTGCCTTGTTGATATCCAAGATGATAACAAAAACAATGACGTTCATCGATGAAAGCCATCCCATCCAGTAAGACGTAGCCGCTCACAAAATACTTGCAGGACTCAAGATACACCGCACACTCAATAGCAACATGTATTCTTTAAAGTAGAGTGTTGTTGTACTGCATTTGGCTGTGCTGGCTCTCTCATCAACAGCGAGTAGACAGCATGATTTACACAGTGCTGTAAGTTTTTCACACGTAGCAAACGCAAAGGTTTCTCCATGTTTGCAGCCCCATCGTGGCAACTTGTGCTCATCAATTTTATTATGTGAAGGCAAACCAAGCAGTACTACATACAAATACAAACAACGTTTCGAAAATTATCAATTTTCGTCTTCAGGTTAGCAATAAAATTAAAGCATGGCAAAAGCCACTAAGTCAACCTACATTAAAAGCATAAAACAGACATTTAAAACGGATAAAAACCACCAATTTCTCCCCTCAAAAGAGGCTACATATGTAGGACAATCCCTTTAAAAACTTAAGGAATGTATGGCATCCCATAAATCAAACTTCAAATTAAAAGTCGAATCAAATTCTTTAGTGCAACACTGCCTTTCAACAGGCAAGTCGCCAGACAAATACGCAACAGGCCACACCCCCAGCTTGGGCAAAGTCCAAATCTTGTTTCGAGAAAAATACACCAGGGCACGAATTAATCTAGAACGCTTGTCATCCATACACATACATCACCTGTACATAACCACTTAGTACCGGATAATAAATTTCTAAAAGAATATTTTCCTGTAATTAAACCACTTAAACTCGACTTTTTTGCCAGGCATGTTGTAAAAACCACATAACGAATGCATCGCACCTTTGAAACACGTGACCCCGATTTGCATACACCTTGATTTACGACGTGGCATTCCAACGGAGCAGGTGGGTCATTGCTTTTCGGATGCCATTTCTGCCTCTTTTGAGGGGAGAAATTGGTGGTTTTTATCCGTTTTAAATGTCTGTTTTATGCTTTTTAATATAGGTTGACTTAGTGGCTTTTGCCATGCTTTAATTTTATTGCTAACCTGAAGACGAAAATTGATAATTTTCGAAACGTTGTCTGTATTTTTATGTAGCACTGCTTGGTTTGCCTTCACATAATCTATTACCGTGCTTTTTACTCCATTGCACATCAATTTTATGTCAGGAAAAAACTTGTGTATAGGACACATGAGCACAAGATCTACAATATTTTTTCCTGTGTGAGAAATGAGGGGGTTGACAACTTAAATTCCCAATATACTACTTCCAGATTTTTACAGAGGAGATTCGTACACCGAGGTATGCCCTCGCCTCATATCTCTCCATCCACCCATCAAACATGATGCATATTGCAACCAGTTCCTTTGTGCATGATTTCCATTATGTGCCTTACTTCAGCCTACTAGACGTCATTAAAAGACGTGACTGACAACGTAGCAGTTTGGTAATGATGCATAGGGGAAATTCTTTACGAAGAATCACAAAATCTGGCTTTAAGACGGGTTCAAATGGGAGCACGTAATGACAAAATGAGCAGGGCGCGTTTGCGCAACGAGTCCATCTCGCTCGCCGCACGCTATTTGCTAGACAACCGTTAATATTTACGATCACTTCCCAGTTTTTACTAAATGAATGCGGCAATACGTAACAAATTAAATGCAACACTATATATAACAACACAAATAACGAAGAAAGTGCAACCGTAATTTTAAACATTGCTATACAATTGTTGTATTTTATACTCTATTTCCAAAACTTGCCATTCTCGCACAAAGAACAGCTTCTAGCAGTGATCAGACGGCGGTAGAATAAATAGCTGCTCGCAGCGAGAATTCAAAATCCAACATGGCGTCCATTTCAGGGTTATCGAACCGATAACAATCGAATGCCGGCGGTCCTTTCTCTATCTTGTCCTGAAGTAAAAATTGTTTTCTAAGCTGTCATAAATCGACACTGTCGTGCCTCACGCATCGTACGTCTTGATGCGAGGCACGAGGAGAAGATATTCATCCGCGTCCTTGCCATAGTCACTACGTATAGACAACTCGAAAGCCGCCTGCTCCAGTTAAGACGAGAAGCAATCAACAGAATTAGCATTAACCAAGTAAGAGTTAGCGATTGAGAAAACTGTCGTTGTGTAAACGCGCCCTAAGAGCAATCATTACGCAATCATTCGTAATGTCGTTTGTCCTTTTAGGTGACCAAGAAAGACTATGTCTCTTTCGAAAATTAAACTCAGTGTGTTCTTATGACCTTGTGGATTTTCTGTCACCAAGGACAGCCTCGTAGTTATTTATGGTCATTTCAATTATGGTGGTATTAACTGGGATCTGTTGAGTACCGCAGGAAAAGTAACCCGTTTTAAAACCCGTACATGCTTGTGATTTAATGCGGGATGGAATCCTTCCCACCCGGGAGGATGCTATTCTTGACTTAGTTGTTACTTTTGTCCCAGACTGCATTAAAAATATTTACCATTTAGGGTATAGCAGTGACCAGGTTTACTGCTTTTTAATCAAGAACTTTGTTCACAGGCAATCAGACATTTAACATGATACAGCTTTCAACACTAAACCGATAGGATTCCTTGCCTGGTTAGAAATTTAAATGAGTCGTGGCATTTACTTTACACTGAAATGTTTAATTTTTTGCCTCGGGTCGTAACGTCCTTACACCTACGCAGCAACTCGAGCCAAAATGCTGGATTAATTGCTTATCTTAAATCTATGCAAAAATGTAAACCAACCATTGGTCTTGTATAGTTAACGATAGCGGTAACTTAAACTCCAAGTCACGGGAAATGGCAGATATTTTAACAACAACTTTCATGGATATTTTTACTGTTATCCAGCCTCAAAATTGCCAACCCGGACACTAATTATTCCAGGTTCGATCGCCACTATAATTCTTCTCCGAATCCGATTTTGTACTCGGCCTTTGATCGCCTTAATCCTAACGCTTCATCGGGATCACATGAAATCCATTCAATTTTCCTAATTAAATTTAAAGAAAATGTGGTAGCATATTTAGCGAATCTTGTTAACGAGTCTCTACTAACCGGTTTCGTTCCCCAAGTAAGGAAAAAGCACCAATTTTTTTTTTAAAGTTAATAATTAGCGATCCTGCTAATTAACGTCCCATCAATATAACTTCTTTGTTGCAATAACCACACACGCTGAGAACTCATGGAACTAAAAACTCAGCCTAATCACAGTATTACAAACAAAAACGTCAAGTGTACCGTAAAAAAGGGGTTATATGATTGAAGTTTCATTTTACTTGTTAAACTGTACACGGATAAAAATTGGTGATTTTTAATTGAAATAATCACATGTACAATTCAGAAAACTGCATCTGTTTAAGTGCTGGTGTGGTTTACCAATCATATACGTTACGTAAAGCAAATTGCATCTGCACTTAAACAGATGCGATTTTCTGAATTGTACATTTGATTATTTCAATTAAAAATCACCAATTTTTATCCGTGTACATTTTAACAAGTAAAATGAAACTTCAATCATATAACCCCTTTTTTACGATAAACTTGACGTTTTTGTTAGTAATCCGTGTACCTCTTTTACGGCTCTGATGTCACGCTATAAAGGTTTATGCATGCAATCGATTGTTGCATGCACGAAAAATGGATCTGGAGTTTGCTGAGTGGCATTGTTCCCTAAATACAATGGTTAAAACAGTGTAAAACAATCAAAATGATCGTTTAGGGTCCCGTAACTCCGGAATCGATCGACCAATTGAAAAAGTGGTCCCTCTAAGGTTGAAGCCCAGGGAAATTTCTGGCTCAGATCATGTTTCAGATTTTAGGTAGGTGCAGTAGTTTTTTTCTGAAACCGTGTCAGCCAAGAACAACAACAACAACAACAACAACAACAACAAGTGAACAGTTTTCATATTTACGTGTGGCTACCTACGTTTACTCTTGCACGGAATTGCATAAAAGTTGGTGTAAAGTTTGGAAAAGTTGCTATCTACTATCCGGCCAAGTTTGGTAAAGATATATTGAACTAGAGGAGTCGCTCGCGTTGCTCGCTCACTCCCCCGGGCGCGCCCCCCCCCCCCGGTCCGCCCCCCTCCCCTCATTAAGTTGCCGTTCGGTCGGTAGATGGCATCGTATGTTCGCACTGCTGGACGTTGCGTTCTGGGCGCTGCAGATGCAGATGACTGCTTCGTATGTCCTGCTTGCTGCTGCTGCTGGCTGCCTTGCGGATTTAGTGTAATTATATATAGAAATAGAAGCAGAGAAATTAATAGTTTTACTTTTGCTGGAGAGAGGACTTCAAACAAATAAAAATAATGATAAAAATATTGATTAAACCAGAAGCTTTCGCTCAGTCTTACTAAGCAATCTCAACTGCCGCCATGGGGAGGATCCAGGTTTGAATGTGGTGGCAGTTAACAATGCTCAGTAATACTGGGCGAAAGCTCCTGATTTAATCTATTTTTTTATACTGTGATTAGGGTGAGTTTTTAGTTACTGTGCAATATTTTTTAAACAGCATCTCCACATTTTTAGCAGTTGATTAAATTTCCCTACACCAACTTAGCTTCCGTTTTGTTTTCTCAGCAACATCAACTTTGTTGGCCTTTTACTCAACCGATTTGCTATTCCATTAGAAAAAAAAATTTGTTTCCTGATAAAAACAAGGCCCATAATTGACGTTCATTCCAACATGGCTGACTGATACAGGCAATCTCTCTTTTATATATTTGTTTTTTAGTGTTTTCATGATCAATTTTGTGAACAAGGTATGGATACTCACGTTGAAAATTAATATTTTTGCTTAGCTTGTCTCAATATTGTTGTCCTTGTTTTTATCAGGAAACAACTTTTTTACTAATCGTACCCTGCCTACAAATTAATTTTTTTCTACCAACCATATTCCAGTTGATGGCATTTATGTAGATTTTTATTAAAGCATTTCATCGTTTGTTTATTTGCAACCTGATACAATTTGGCACCTCTGGGCCAACCGCAAATTGGATGGAAAATTGGCGATTGACGTTCTCAGATTGTTTGGTAATGGGACCTTTCAAATAGCCGTTTTAGGCCCTAGTTTTTTTTTTGTACAGCAACTATTTTGGCTGTGATACACTGTTGATGCTAAGCTAGCCACTGAAATAAAGAAATTAGTACCTTACAAAATGGCTTAAATATCATCTTTCCCATTTTACATTTACTAAACTTCTTGAGCCAGAATCGGAGAAATTAGTAGCTACCAACTTTTCGTCCCTCCCCCTCCCCCTTCCAACAACCTCTAATGAGAAAGGCCCGGGATTTGCACTTACTCTTATGTATAGCCTGTGGCATGTGAAAGATCCTAGGTATATCCTAGCAAAGTTGTCCCTTTTCGTCACGAGATAACCTTAGCAGGTAAAAAGGATGGTAATTCGGCAAGTTCCCTTTCTTTATTCTGGCATCCTCCTTTAAGTTCACGTCTAGCTAAAGTTGAGAATTATTACATAAACGTCGGTCCCGTCTATAGCAAAAGACCGATGTAATTCTGTAAGGTTAGACTGAATAATTGGGTTGGCTTATTATTGGATTCGGCTCTATTTCATTTGGGATTACAGTTTCCCGTGTCTCATTAGGACAGCTAATGAATGAGACAGTCGTTCATCACGTCAGCGTAATCATGTTTCAACGAAGCCTTCTCCATGAAGTTTTGAGGCCGTGCAAGGAACGACAATTTTCTAGCTCAAATTATTACGATGTTATTAAAGGAGATAGCATAGTCGCCAGTTCGAAAAAACGGACCAGTTTTTGCTGTTGTTATTGTAAGTGCTAATAAGTCCATCTTCGAAAATAATGCGAAGTGAATTGTTCTCTGGTAGCCTGAATGAACCTAGCAAAGCAAAATTGTTAGGGAGTCGTCTCACAGCCAATATCAAATTGCTTTACCATGTTTTGGCAAAATATAAAACTCTATGCAAGCACTTCTGGAATTGATGGGGTTTATTTAACAGAGACTACTGTGTCGCAAAGGGACAAGGTTCTGAACGGGAACTGCCCCTGCAAGTCTTGGTTTAAAGTAACACCCTCCTCGTTTGAATTTCGTTTCAATGCTGATGGTTTTGAGCTGCTGCTTACCTATGCAAACAAGTGTCCTAGCATCCGGAGACGAAGGTTGAAAGGATTGCGAAACTGCACTGAAATGTTTTTGAAATCCCCCAACTATAGTCCTAATCCTGCAAATATAGGCTAATCCCCCAACTATAGTCCTATTCCCGCAAATATAGGCTAATCCTGCAACCATAGTCCTAATCCCTCAAATATAAGCCTAATCCTACAAATATAGATCTTATCCTACTACTATATATTCCTAATCCTAGCAAATTTAGGCCTAATTCCGCAACTATAGGTCAAATCCCGCAAATAGAGGCCTAATTACACAATACCACCATCTTGTAGAATGCCAATACATTAATACTGTAATTCCTCGTGGGGGAGACTTAGCCCAGACGTTACAGCTATCTTCCATCCAACTCCTCGTAGCTATGAGGTTCGATGAAAGTTGATATGATTGTGTCTTGCATTGCGGTGATGCAATTTTGCATCGATATGACGTTCCATGTCAGATTATGGGGAACCACTAGAGTCTCGCAAGTCACAACCCGAAGCAATAACGTCCAATATCCGGTGATTATCACATTAATAAATAATAATAATAAAATAACTTTCTTTGCTTCATTTAAAAGAGCTAAGTTGACATGTATAGCGGTCGTGTTGGACCACTAACAGCTGGACGCCATCTTTTTTTTTCAAAAATGAACTTGAGAAACTCACCATTAGCAAATGCACGTCAAAAACTAGAAAAAAAAAGAAATTTCAAGACTTCTTTTGGGAAGACATAGGATTGGTAAAAAAAAAGAAAAAGTAGAACTGCTATAAGAGAGAATAGGGGGAAGGCAGGCCTCACGGGTAATTTTCAGGGCGTAATCATTAAGGCTGCCCTTAAATCACACGTTTTAAGTTTTTTTTTGCGGAAGATAATGTAATTTTTATTATTTATTTATTTCATTTATTTACAAATCAGTTGTTGGTTTCCAAAAAGAATTTAACAATAGTAAACATATTTTGTAACGACAAAAAATAAACAAAGTAGCAAAACGAGGCAACTATCAATAGCTAGTAGCAAATCAATACATCCAAATATACAACGAATAAATACAAACAACTGCCCCAGCTTAGTCATCATAAGAGTATCTAAGGTCTTCGGTAATATAGCAGTCGAGTGCATTTTTGAGTGAACAAACTTGGGAATGCGAAAGAACAGTTTCTGGAAGCGAGTTCCATAACCCTATTAGCCTATCAGAAAAAGCATTTTTAACAGCATTGAGGTGAGGGTTCGTAACCCTGAGTTTGTAAGAAGAACCCCTTGTATTGTACAGTGAACAGTGGCTTTCAAAAAAACCATCTGTCAAAGCAGGTGCTGATGATGGTGCCGGAACAATGTCATAAGAGAGCAAGTTCTAAACTGGAACCACTTTTAGACCAAAGAATGCTCTCCTTCAATTCAGGGCGTATCTGGAATTCACTGGGTACCATACTGTACTTTAGTACCCTACTGACGATACATATACACTATACATATACACTATACACTATACACTATGATGTATATCACTTTTCAAGATTTTCGAGCAATTTTCCATGCACGGAATTTCATTATTACTTTCCAGGACATTTCCAGGTGTTCAGTGACTCCTACGCATCCTGAGTTGCCTGCAGAGTTGTGCAAAGCACACTATGACTATTAGTTTTTAACCATTTTCCAGCGATATCATTTAGCCAAGTGGAACGCACCAGTCATCAGCTATCGGACCTATCGTGTGCAAAAGTAAAATACGGTAAAAAAAAAAAACCATTTGAATGCAACAGTAAAGTTTCACGTGGACTAAACAGAACAGCAATACTGCTGTATCTGACGCCGTACAGGTAAATTTGCTTGTGTCCCTTTGCTGTTTTGACTTCGGATCAGTTAAACCTTGCCTTAAACATCAAACTATTTTCTTTTTTGTTTTCAATTGTAAGGTATGGTCTGCCTTCCTTCCTTCCTTCCTTCAAAAGTTGATACATTTAGAGGGAAACAACAAGGCCGAAAGGAAAACTGATACTCAACTTCTGACCAAACGTTAAGAGGTCGCACTGGGGTTGGGTGATCTAACGTTACCTCTTTTCCCCAAGGAAGCCGCCTATAAGCAAGTGAATTTCCGATAGCGCGGGTATCGATTGTCATCTCGACGGTGGGGGAGT
>JAHWFP010066817.1:39483-88339 GCA_023313725.1 Lithobius niger
TCAGGTCACCACCAGCAAAACAAAAAAAACCTAAAAAAAATTGCAGGCTAAACTTGAACATGAAATGAATAAACTAAGCTTTTACTTTTGTATTTATTTAAATTTATTTATTTATTTATTTATTTTTGTAGCAACTTTGCAATAAATTATTTTGTGTGTTTATGGGGCGCATTTCACACAACAAACAAACAAACGTGGAGTGCATTGAAACTTATACGTTACGTTTTAGTTGATTAGACGGATTACAAGTGCCTAATGCGGCTGCCTTGAAAAATAAACACATCCGTGGTCCACTCTGTTTCCAGATGTGCCCTCTGCTGGCCTCGCCGCCCCCCCCCCCCAAATAATTCAATCCCGATGACGTCACTGCAATAGAGAGAACTAAATAGCGCTAGATGCCGCGAGATGCTGCAAACTTTCGAGTGGTGGTAACACACCTTTATTTTTAGTGTGATATAAATAAATAAATAAATAAATAAATAAAGCATTCTGCACCCAGTATGGGCAAGGAAGGCGGAAGGGTTACATACGTTACCACTAACACCGGTCCTTGTAAGACGTTAATGGCTGCATCACAGATATGGACGCTTAAGGTAGGTGGACAAATCGGTTTTGTTTAGCAATCCACGAAACATTCCCAGCGAAGTAGCCCAAACAACAGCCTCGGGGAGGGAGTTCCAAGGCGCCACCACCCGATTTGCCAAAGAGTACTTGCGACAGTCTAGGTTCCACTTAGTGCTTCTAAGTTTAAAAGAATGACCCCGGGGTGAAATTATTTTCACAGCGGTCGAAGAAAGGCAGGTCCAATGACATCAGACCTTAAACGATCTTAAATGTAAGATTCAGGTCCGCATTCAGGCGCCTCAGCTCAAGTGGGTCCAAGCCGAGTAGCCGTAGGCGGCAGCCAGGCAAAAGCTTGCCCCAGCCCGCGCGCAGACCGTGTAAAAGAACGCTGGACAGATTCCAACCTGTCAATGTCCTGTAAGAGATGTGGTGACCACACAGGACACGCATACTCTAAAATTGGTCGCACGTAAACTTTGAAGGCCCATACCATGGTTTGACGGTTAGAAGAACGAAAGCATCTTCTAATAATGGCAAGCCTACGAAACGCAGCTTTAACTATGGCTTAGCTTCAGTTAAATGTTTTTGAGTTGCAGCTTTAAAGGCCAACAGCCCATTTTATTTGTCCTCGGCTTTAATAGCTCTTAAAAGTTTTCATAATTTAAGTGAACAAATTGATGGTGTCGGTCGCGCGCACTCACGCAACTCTTTCTTTTCGTGTCGCATTAACGTCCTATTTTTTTTTAAAGTCTAATTCTCTATGTATTTACTCGTCACGGTTAAATATGCAAGGCTCTCGTGCAGCCGGGTTTTACACAGACGCTCTCTTGTATAATTTAACCCTTCAGTCTGAAGCGGCGGACAAAGAACTCGCCGGGATCGATCCATCATCTCCAGTCCCGGCACGCGACCAGTCGGTACTTGACGAAATTGAATGAGGAAGTGGAGGGAGGGTTCCAGAGATCAACGCTGACCTGTTAGTCATAATTGGACACGGAGCTTTAAAAAGGTGGACTGGGAAAGTTCACTATTGACGAATACATTATCGTTTCAAACGATTCTGCAAGTCATATCTGCAAGGTACTCCAAAGCTTAATTAAATCTGAAAACAAACGGGAACTACGATGCAAATGATTGTATAATATTATTAATAATAATAATAATAATAATAATAATAATAATTTATTAGTACAGTCAGTGATATTCTCTTAGATGACATAATAACCCGAAACTCAGTGAGTTTGTATGGGTTTTTGTTGTGGTTAGTTACATAACTGTTGAAGTACATCTGTATATATATTACACAAAACCTATACATTTTTCAATATTAGAACTAAAAAAAATAAAAATAAAATAATTATCATACAGTAACTACTTACAAATATTTCATGCTTTTTTTGTAAATATATATATTTATTATTTTTTTTACCTGATTTACCTGTTATACTTGTAATAGCAATTCATAAAAAAAGTTTTTTTTTTTATAAGTTAAATTCAAGAATATTAATGTTGTTGATAGTCCAAAGTTTAATTTCTCGTTTCACTTGAGTAATGTGCCTAAGGTTTCTAAGGTGTTTTGGTAACAGGTTAAAAGTAAATGGTATTAAAAAATTGTCACCTCTCTTACCATATGAATTTGTCCACGCAGGTGTACTAAGCCAATTTTTTTGCGTAATAATAATAATAATAATATTAAGTTTTAAAGATTACAATTACTCGCCTGACCAAGAGATGCTACAATGCAGTAGCTGAAGGGTGGTGTTGAATGCACCGTTTTCAACACTGGTTAGGGATGTGTGGCTCATTTCTATGTCTATGTCCGACCAAATTAAGTTTCTTCAAATTGTTGTGCACACTAGCTAGGAAACGCTGATTTTCGTTTGCTTCGCTCACTCAATCAGCGCACTAAAATCCCCCCCCCCACACACAGCCAATGATTTCCTCCTTCTGATAATCACTTCCATTATATATTTTTTTCACATGTTCATGTTTATGCTGGAGGAAATGTCAGTGCATCGTGTGACTCAAATCACCCCCCTCCCCCCCCCCCCCCCAAGCTAATGATCACTTTCTAATGATGACTTCTATTACATTCTACCAGCCATGTTCATGTGCAATTGTTCACGCAGGCGGAAATGAATGAAGCTGAAAGCAGTTTCGAAGCTGCCTCTTGGAGAAGCATGCTGTCCTCAAACGCTTTCCTGCTATGCAATCCCTCCAACTAGATGAGCAGGGCCATGGGCCGTTGCCTGCTCCTTGACCTCAATTACATATATTTATAGATAAGATAGATAGAGAGATAAGATTAGCTTCTGGGCTATATTCACAGAACACAAACTAGTAGGATTTCTGCCATGGATTAAACTGCCATGTATGTGATTGTGGCATGTAAAAGAACCTAGGAATTCCCGGTGGGATTTACCTAGCGAAATTGTCCCTCTCTCTCATTCTGGCGCCATTGCTTCGGCTGGGAGCGCTTCAAAAGCAGGGCAGTGCAATGCTGTTCCACTTACATGATTTCTGCCCAGTGCTCTATCACGAATTTCGGCCCCTGCCGATAAAATATTCGAAGGAGGAATTCCATCTTCGAACTCACGAATTTTACGCACCAAACCGAACACGTCACGGAATTTCAACCAAATCATAAACAAAATTGCGAACGTTATGGTTATCCCTATAGATAAACCACACGGACAAAGCGACAAATAAAATCGAAATTCAGTTGGGCTTGAGTATTCGACCTCTTTCGCATCGCTCGCTCGGCCAACAATAATAAGTTATGATAAGACACTGGAAGTGGGTTACTCACTAATACCAGAGCTATAGTCTAACAAAACCCCTAAGTGAAGATGAAACAAATCAGCTCAAATGAACGGGAGACAAATTCTGATCTTCTTAAAAAGTTTAAAAAAAGGAGCATTCGCATAACATGGCCTTGCAGTGGTCAACAGTATCGTAATGTCACGAACAAAAATGAATAAAACGGTTGTGGAATGGGAGGGTGGGAGGGGGGGGGGGAGGAAATTATTGAGTTCTGAATTATGAGAGATCCAATTTGTGCAGAATTGGTACACACTCTGTAATGTGTTCTGTTTGTTGGCAAAATATTATTACAGACAGGTGGTTGATATGACAGAATAACTAATATTTCGGTATTTAACCTCAGCTCGATCTTCGCGCACCCCTGCCCCTGGGCAAAACTTCAGTATTGTTCACTGAAAAACAGCTAAGGGCTCTACATTAAATCTAAAAACAGTTATTATTATCTCATATCAACCGCCTCTCCGTAATCATATTTCCCCAGAGAACAAAACTATTAATGAATATGAACCAATTTTGCACAAAATGGGTCTCTCACAGCTCAGAACTCAATAATTTCTCTCCCCCCCCCCCCCCCTCAATTCCCATCCTCACCGTTTTACTTTTGTTCGATTACACACTCCAATCACACTACCTAACAGGTATCATCACCGACTTGAAAAAATAAAAATAAATGTTATAATTTGTGCTTTGACATTCTCTGTGTGCCAGGCAGAGGAAAACAAGTGTAACAGCGAAAATCAAGCACTAGAAATATTAACCTAGTACAGTAAGCCACGTTTATGCACTTACGTTTCCTCAGAGTGGCATAACCCGGATTCGAATTGGTAACACAATTCGTCCCCATATCACTGACATAGCGCCTTTGTCGCTATGCCAATCTTCCACTGGCATAAAGATGACTCACGTTATAAAGCGACAGCAGTGAATAGGGCTCCATGCCGTTGAAGGAGTGGCCATAGCGAATGGGGAGTTATATCAGTGATTTGGGGACGAACTGGTTAGCAAGTTCGAATCCGGGTCATGCCATTAGGACGAAACGTTAAGTGTTCGATTTTCGCTGTTTGGCTTGTTTTCCTATTTCCTTTATACAATATACAGCGATTCGAGTTTAATTATTTCATTTCGCTTGTGTGTTTGTCAATACAATGCTAGTATCGCAGTTGTTTTACACTTGAGAACGGGGATTTAGTACCCCGAAACGTCTTGTGCATGATTTCCTGTGTACGTCATGTCTTTGTTTTTATGTAAACGGCAGATGGGTTCGGGGGGGAAGCTAAACAGTGGTGACTGGGGTTGCATGGCGCTAAATAATACGACTGAAACCCCCTTTCAACCTTTCCACGATTAGGTCATCGGTCTTAGCTACAGACAAGACACAGAGCAAACAGCCAAGTTACAACACAGCAAGGATGACCAAACCTGCGTTGTGCCATAGAAGGAGGAAGGATTGATTGCACTTCGGCTCAGCCATGATGGGATTTTTTTTCCTGTCGAAGGACAGGAAATAGAAAGGTGCTTCCAAAAGAGCACGAGGGCCTATCTCAGGGTGGCGCGAGGTGGCGAGTTGGGCAGCGCAATGCCATTCAATGTCAACGCCGACTCAGCTTCAATACTCCCTTCTCCCCTGCCCACCAATACCCACAACTTTTCTTTCTTCAATACGTGGATTGGTGTACCAAAACTGCTGACAAGCACGAAAATAAATAAATAAATAAAAAAATAGAAAGAAGAAACCCCCCCCCGTCCCTTCCCCCAAACTGGTAAAGGAAACTTTCGCCATTCGCTGCCGCTCATGACGAGGCAACATCGAATATAGGCCCTATCCCAGGGCAACGCGTCAGTGGAGTTCAGGCCAAAGATGTCGTAGGACAGATGCAATAACGCCACGTTAACCGTGGAGCTCGCATCTGGAGCCAGACGTGCAGCTAACTGCAAGGGACACAAGAGAAACGGGGGGAGGTGAAACCATTGGCGTCATGGTCAAGCAAATGCTGTGACAGCGGATTTCTAGGCCTAAACAGCACTGTTTTCTCCAATCTCTTACGTTGCTAAAAGCATACATTACGGTTTTAAATCGGAAAGGAAGCGATTCCAATTCCTGACAAATGCAGCAGCTCCCAACAAATCCAAAGAAAAATCGAGTATTTTAGGCCCCAAGATTCCCGCCCTCACAGCATTGGGGCGCTAATGTTTTTACATCCGTTTATCTTCAGTGATCCTTCCAGTTAACTACATGACTCGTTCCAAATGTTGAGTGCCAAGGAGAAGGCGACGTTACTGTAGACCTGGACCGTTATAAGAACGATCGGGAAAAACCAACTCTGATCCCCCATTAGGGTGGGCAGGTAGAAAGCTGGTTAGGGAAATGTGTATACTAACTCTCTTGCATTACCATACTGGCTTTCCACCTTCCCTCCCTAAATGTGGATCAGAGTTGGACTCTACCTTTCGTTCTTATAACGGCCCAGCTTTATCGAATGTATTATTGCAAACACGAAGAAAAAATGCTGAAGCATCGAGGAGAGGATCAAGGACATACTGGCCATACGGGAAAACGGGCGGGAAAACTACGCTCCGAGGGCCTGTCGGAAGCCTAATGGAATTTTTTCATGATGACTGAATTCTACGAAATGCCACAAGAGAAGGTCCTATACGCTAACCATTTCTCGGGCCCAAATGACCCTCTCAATAGATCGTGCAACAAGGCCCAAATTGAGCCTACCTCGTGTTAGGGATAAAAATGGGCCTAGCTGAAATTCGGCGCAAGGGTTAGGGCTAAATTCTAGCTGATTAGGGCCAAAAGAGGTTCGGACTGGGAGGGGAAAGTTGGGGAAGGTGCTAGGCGGAAAGACCCAGATCTCTCGAATGGGAAAACTTTGCTCAAGTCAGCACATCTCATGCTGCACAACAGTGACGTTCTATTTACTGTTTGATTCGTGACGTATGCAACATGACGTTATTGACTCGTTGTTAACTCGGAACTAAATGCGTTAGGTAGCCTAATATGGTACAGTGGTGGACATCGAATGTTGACCACTTCAAATGGTTTACTGAGCAAGCATGGGCTGCCAGCTAGTTATAATTAATTTATCCATCCCCTTATAATCCGAACTTGCTGCCCCAATGGCCTCTCTTCCGTACGTAACTTTAAACAAACTAATTAGAAGGTTTTTTTTTTCCAGTTTGAAAGCCCAGATGGAATCGGCCCCATCGACCAGGACCGTTAATCATTCTCCATTTAGTCTTCCCGTAACTACATCGTCGTGTTAGCGCGCAAACCAGTCAACCAAAAGTTAATAAACCACGATCAGCCGGAAATGGGGTTTCCATGTATGATTCAACCCCCGCTTCACCAAGGTCACGTCACGTCTGCCTCTTCCATTTCGCTATCATCGGCGGGACGATAAGTCGCGGTACATCTCCTATACACAAACCCACCGAAATCATCCGTTCCCGCCTTGTCGCCGCCGCAACATATTTCGGTTGAAGGTGAAGTTCCTCAAGCAACGACTCGCAATGCAAGTTTTCTCGGTCGGTAGTTTTTACTTAGTTACGGCCGCTAAAAAAAAATTAATTAAGTGGTTCTCAGGAGTGGTACTAAAAAAATTGCGGCGAGCGGGGGGTGTTTGTTTTTTTTTTTTTTTTGTTTTACAGTTCGTGATTTTCCAGATGCGGGGGGACACCTTTTTTACCCCAAACAAAGCAAAATCAGTAGCTTACATTTTGTTGTTTATTGCTATGTATATCTACGCTTTAATACCGGAATCAGCGTGCAACACTTGCACATTTGATAAAAGTCGTTCTTTATACCATATGTGCAATGGCTGTTTGCCGTGACGTCACCATGAGTTAGCCAATGACGAACGAGAACAACGGCTGTTTGGCCATCTGATTGGACTAGCCCCGTCACGTGATGTGCACGTCACAGCAAACAGCCATGGCGAGTGGTCTAGATCCAAGTGAACGACCCTTAGATTAGTTTCGAGGCGATCATGTGAAATGCAGCAAAGAGCTGATGTGGCCATCAGCTCCAGGAAAGGTTTGATGAAATTGCTGATGCGTGATCGGATTTTTTTTATAGACAATGTTAGCATAAAAAGCCTTTCGTGCGCTAAGAAAAAACCCATGCGTGCGTTCCTGAGAACCACTTAATTAACGTTTAGCGGCCTAATATTAAATTCATTTGTTGCTTCTCGCCATTAACGGAGCATTAGTCTTTCCAGTTGTCTATGCCTCGTTACCACGGCAACGATGCGGACGACGAGCCTCTCCACGTGGCTCGGGACACGAAGCATGCTGCACCTGGCATGACGGCGTCGGCTTACGACAACGAGAAGGCGATTCCTACTGCAGTACAATATGGCGGGCGGGCGGGATTTAGTTTTCTCGTTGAGACGGGTCGTTTTAAATAAATACGGATGCAATTACGTCCTTTTGGAATTAAATGTCACACTGCCTGAGCGGGGAATTTAACCCACGACCTTTGAAACCAAAGGAAGAAGTCCTACTGCTATAAGCCATGCTGACACAGCCACATGTGTGGCACAGCGGTAGGACTTCGTCCATTGGTTTCAAATGTCAGTCGCTATTCTGGACGGTCGCCACACTGCCTCTTTCGCCACTCAAAACGACGATCGCGCCCCGTGTTTCAGAGCTGCCGTAGTGGCTTTTCTCCCGGAGGGCCTTGTTTGTGTATTATTGTTCTCCTAAGCCACATAACTGGTACGTATTATTTTGCGCTTAATATTATATTTTAACTTGTACATTAGAAATTTATTTTATTATTGTAAACTACATAATATTTGTAATCATCAAAACACTCATCTTCAATTTTAATTATAACTTCATATTGTTGCCTAATTGCTCATGTGACGTGATGCATCGCGTCCGGTGACTTTAACTTTCGTTCAACACATTCGTCGAGCTACCTTCAAGCCGCACACTTCGTTGTGCGCAGTCGTGTTGGCTGCGTGGGTTCACTTCCCCGCTCAGGCTGTCTGACATTTAAGTCCAAAAGGCAATGTCAATAGGTTTGTATATCCTTTTTTTTAAACATTTATCGAGCCCATTTGGCTTTCCGTCCTGTTATATGCTGCTTTTTACCATCGCTAGAAGCTAGAATAGACACATTTTAGAAATAGAGAGAAATGACGACAATGTTTATGTTTAACCCTTAAACTGCTACGTTAATTTTTCATCTCCACAAAAGTAGGGGTAACCTGGACGGGACTCGAACTAGCAACTTGAAGGAGCTCTTTAACGTGAGGCACACGCCTCTACCAACTCAGCCACGGCCGTCTCTAGAGTCGGATTGTTAAGGGAACCTAGCATTGTTGTCATTTCTCCATTGTTGCCCATCTTGCGCATAGTTTGAACTCCGTTTTTAAGGGCGCGTTTACGCCACAAGTCATTCTCGCTCGCCGAATGCTATTTGCTAGTAAATCGTTATTTATTTATGATTAGTTTCCCGTTGCTACTAAATGAATGCGCTAATAGATAACAATGTATTATAAATAACAACACGGATAAAGAACAAAGTGCTGCAGTAATTTTAAACATTGCTACAAGATTGTTGTCATTTCACGCTATTTCGAAAATTGGCTATTCCCCCTCAAAGTACAGCTCCTAGCAATGATCAAACGTCGGTAGAATAAACAGCTTCTCGCAGCGAGAATTCAAAATCCAACATGGCGTCCATTTCGTGGCTATCGCATCGAAGACAAACCATCGAATGCCGACATAAAAAAAACAGTCCGTCGTCTTGTACTGCAGTAAAAATTGTTTTCTTGTTGTCATAAATCGACGCTCAAATGTTGCAAGCATCGTACGCCGCGTCACGAAGCACGAGGAGAAGATTTGCGTGTGCATCGTTGCCATGGTTACTAATACGCATAGACAATCGAAAGCCGCATACTCCGGTAAAGGCGAGAAGCAGCCATCAGATTTAGTATTGATCAAGTAAAAGCTAGTGAGCGAGAAAACTGTCGTTGCGTAAAAGAGCCCTAAACATGTGCTGCTCGAGCATAGCACTTAAAAGGTTAAAGCGGTTTAAAATTATTGTTGTAGTTTTTGTTCTTTTACCTTTGTTGTTCGTTAATTTTTTTACGCGTTACCGCATTGTTGTAGTAAACACATGAAAACTCATCGTAAATAAATAACGACAGACTACTAAGCAAATTCTAAAAAAAAAAAAAATAGGTTCCGGCGAGTGAGTGGCTTTCTGGGTTTAAATGCGCCTTAAGTTCTACTGGGGTTGCAGAAAAGCTATAAGCTGTTTACCACACGTTTTCCGGGGACCAAAATAACCTTCGCATGATTTTACAAAATTTCTGTTTTTTTTTTTCTTTTTTCTTTCAGTATCGTTTTAAAACGGCGCACCATATACACGCTGAGCTAAAAGCCGTGTGCAGAGACGACGTATGCTGAATTAATCAGCAGATGATGTCTGCTTTTGGCAACAGCGACGGCCATCGATGTTAAAACTTCAAAAGACCACCCACATCACCAGAAAATGAGAATTTTCCAACCAAAAGTTGCGGAAATTGGTATAAGAAGAAAACAAGTAGGGTTATGTAGCGCGTGAGTAACGAAATTTATTGTATGCGCGGCGTATCTTGAGTCCTGCAAGTATTTTATGAGCCACTACGTCTTCCTGGAGGAAGCGGCTTTAATCGGCGGCCGCCATCGTTTTTGTAACCATCTTGGATATCAGCAAGGCACTCTGATTCTTAAAACGGACAATCGATTATCTGTGTTCCTTCTGCAGCGAACTCAAGATAGGCCGCGGACACTATAGGTGCGTTTCGACTGCGTAACAGCAAATCATACAAAAACCTCATCAGGGTAAAAGGGACCCATAAATTTTTTTGCCATAGAAAGTAGTGATATCAGAGCCAAAATGGCTGCCACCAAGTTTGTGGTCCGAACCGTGATCGCTGACGCTTAACTGACTATCACCGAGGTGTCAGTTAAGACAGTGATCAGGGTTGGGACGGAAAACTTGGCGGCAGCCATTTTGGCTCCGATATCACTACTTACTATGGCAAAAAATTGTTGGTTCCTTTTACCCTTTGGGGTTTTTGTACGATATCACCCCTTTTGGTTGCTTTACGGCTTTGCTTTAGTGTGAGTGTTGAGTGTGAGCTCCAGATGAAAATACAATTGCAAATCGTTTATTTAGCTACCTAAAAGAAATCATCACTTTGGTATAATTAATTTGGTTGATTAACCAAACTGCGTTTACTTTCTGACATAACCTTGAGTAAAAACGGTGCTTGTTCCCTGGAATTGGAGTTCAAATGATAGTTCGTTGCATTGGAGTGAACTCTAATCCGTTTTTTTTTTGTGCACCTTCACGGCTGTGAGTATAGGGATACGAGCGCTAATGGTTTCTTTTCTAAACTTCACTTACACCAATAAAGTGCCCGTTGTGTTACATTTGATTGTAAAACAGAAACATATGAGCACGATAAGTTAGTCTATTTTAGGCCTATTTTGATTATTTTTTATTCAAGGAGTGGTAACCCTTCACGGATATTCTTCCCCGTGAAACGTGAGTTTCGACTGCGTAAAAGTAAATTGGCTGTAAACGATTACAAAAACGTATCATTGACAGTATTGGTGATTTTCCTCCTCCTCTACAGCGGGCAAAGCCGGAAGCCGGGTATCGAAGGTCACGTGATGACAGCGCCGCAGCGACTATGACGTCTATTGCCACTGCGCTCTATATTGCATCGTAAAATATTGTTTACGACAAAGACGATGAGTGCAACCCTTTTTCTAAGATAACGGAATACAAAAATAATGATTCTAAGACTAAAGTGCATGTCCGCGGCCTGTCTTGAGTTCACCACAAAACGAACTCACGTAATCGATTGTACGTTACTGGTAGCAGAGTGCCTGGTTGATATCCAAGATGGTTAATAAAACAATGGCGGCCGTCGATTAAAGTCGCCTCCTCCAGGAAGACGTCATAAAATGCAGTGTTTGTTTTTTGGTTCTTCTAAATCGATACTTTATTCAAAATAATGCGAATGCAGTTTTACCTTGTATTGTTTTCCACAAGAAACAAAAACATTCCGCGCGAATTGCACCCGTCACCACTGGTTTTACGACGACGGTAATAATTACGACCATTTTTATTTCTTGTGCAAACGTTTGCCATTCTTCTTTTCACCGAGTGTCTGATTCGACGCCAGGCGAAACAATTAACGCCGTCAAACTAATTACCACCGAAGGAAATTTATTTTTATAGTTATTCATTTACGTTTATTTTTTATTTTTATTTTTTATTTCTTTGTCTTTTCGAACCGCGGGAAAGTGGAATTTATGTAGCCCGAAATGGCGTAAGTTGTAAAAATGTTTAAAATCTTAATTTTATTCAAGTTTGGGTCATTCGCCGCGAGAAAAGATGTTCGCTGCTTCCCAAGTTTTTTTGAAACCCACAACATAATATCATAAATGCGTTTTTAAAATTAAAGACGGGTTGTCTGCAGCATCTAGCCCTATCGACTTACCCCTCGCAGCAAGCAAAAGAATGCACAAAGCAATACCTTTAAACACAGCAAACAGGTTACGTGCTTCCTCAATTATTGAGTAAAATTTTGAGGCGTCCTCGTGCACCTGGGAGCAAGCTGTAAAAGGTTAACGATACTGCTGTCACTAAATGGCGCCAGGGTATTTTCTTTATATTCTACCGTGGCGCCATCTAGTGGCATTTATATCATTAATCTTTACAGCTTGCTTCCAGGTGCACGAGGACGTATCAAATTTTTATTCAATAATTTGAAGGGCATGTGGCTTGTTTGTTGTGTTAATAGATATTTTTTTTTGTGCATTCCTTTGCAAGCAAGCGGTAGAGAGAACTAGATATCGCTCGATGGCGCTATAGATGCAGAACCGGCCTTTAAAGTTAAAACTTCTTGAATTTTAAGGTGCTATCTTATCTTGCTCCGAAGATGGATGCGTGTTTATCTGCTTGATGGTACCAATATTGTGTACGCGGCCTATCTTGAGTCCTGTAGGTATTTTATGAGCGGCTACGTCTTCCTGGAGGAAGCAGCTGCAGGGATACGAGACTACTTTCGGGCGGAAATGTGAATGAGTTGGTTTGGTTAATGCATGGTGGAACAGTGTAGCTATAATTAAACAGAAGTTTGCCAAAGATGTTTTACTAGTTGAGGATAATTTGATATCGTAGCTCGCCAGCCTTAATGGAACCCTGCTTAATTACAGATGTGATGGGGTGAATTATAATGAAAATATTGGGGGCATGATAACTTAAGTTGGGGCAAAGGGGAGGAGAAATAGGGAGGACAATTTCTAGTTAGGCAATCGAAATTAGCACTTACTCTTGGCTTGGTTGGATTGGAAAGGGAGGACTGGTATTGGGCAATTGTTGCCCTTAAACAGCCTGGTTACATTGTTGGCATGGCAACCCTCGAGCTTACAATGTTCATGAATTGATTTACAATACTTTTACACTGTTATTGTCCAAGATTGTTACAAGATAATACAGTAAATTCAGGGCAACAGTGAGTTGCTTGGAGAGAAAGGCCAACTGAGAGAGAGGTCAAGCAGGCAAGGTCCATGGAGTTAAAGCAGCATTCACTGCCATAATTAGTACGTCCAGTGTCCCTGACGATCACCTAGTAGTCCTGACGGATCTGTCCCTAGGGAGAGAGCGGCTTCCTGGAGGAAGAGGCATTAATCGACGGCCGCCATTGTTTTTGTAACCATAGTGGATATCAACAAGGCACTCTGCTACCAAAAACATACAATTGATTATCTGTGTTTGTTCTGGGGTGAACTCAAGATAGGATGCGGACACTATGAAGCAAATCTTATTCACAGTATCAAACAGTTCATTCTTATCGCCTCATCCAAACGAAGCTTGTCTTTTGACTGCATCTGACGGAAGACTTTCCCTGGCGAGATGTACCAACTAACTGTGAGTGAGTTAGTTCAACAGATTTTACTAAAGGCGTTTGAAAGACATTATTTGTGGTATTGACTGGCAAGCTGAGCTTGAAGGCTGCATGGGATGTTGGCACACAAATCAAAATCCTTAAAGGTTCCCTCACACCTCATCAAAAACTTTATTCCTGTTGTTACACCTGCTATCAGTGAACATCCCGCAAAGGAGGTAGCTACTAACGCCGTCTTCTTTTCTTTTCTATATTTTTATACAACGTGCGAGTGAACATTGATTTAGGTAGTTTTGAGCCGTGTTTTTGGGGAGCCATTTGGGGGCATTTAGCTCCCTACTGCTTAGTAAATTTTCACTAACGCAAATAATAGGTCTGATTTCTCAAATATAGGCCTAATCACAAAAACATAAGCCTAAGCACATAAATATGGGCCTAATCACAGAAATATAGGCTTAATTCTACAAATCTGGGCCTCATCACACAACTATAGGCATCACACAAATACATAGGTCTATTGTGTGCGCGGCCTATCTTGAGTCCTGCTGGTATTTTATGAGCGGCTACGTCTTCCTGGAGGCGGCGACTTTAATCGACGGCCGCCATTGTTTTTGTAACCGTCTTGGATATCAACAAGGCATCCTGCTACCAAAAACATACATCTGATTATCTGTGTTTGTTCTGGGGTGAACTCAAGATAGGATGCGGACACTATAATTACGCGTACCACCGTCCAACAGAGTATACCAAATATTACTGCGGTACTATCTATGGTGAAAAATAGTCCAGATGTAAATCAGTAAATCAGTAAGTAAGTAAGATATTAACGATATCTGCAATCCAGTCCTTGATGTAACGGCTTTTTTCCCCAACAACAAACCAACATGCTTCAGTTTGAAAAGAAGGGTTCCATTCTACCCATTGGCCGTAATTACGCATTATTAAAAATTTGGAGAGCCATTGTCAGTCTGCACTCGTTTTATTCATCCTCCCATTTGGGTTTCAAGCGAGGTTATGCTCCCAAGTTATACATTTTTTAAAATTTTTTTTTGTCAAAACAAACTCTAACGTACTACCTGCAGAAGCAAAGCTTGCGGGAGCCACATGTCTTGGAACATGAACTTTGCTATTTCGTTTTTAATAACGGACTGATGGCCTCAGGAAGTGCGTCGCATTTGAGGGGGCCGACCGATGGTTTCTGTGAATACTGTAACAAGAATGGGAGTGAAGATCCGACTTGCAATGCTTCCGAACGTTATAGAGTAGGGAAAGCCTAGACTTGTTTGAAAGCATTAAAGCGGAGAGAAGGAAGGCTGTAGTACTCGATTGAATTTCTGTTTGGTGTGTTTTGTTTGAGTGTGTGCTACGCGTGTGTTTTACTGTTATAGGGACGCACAAACGTTCACATACGACTTCTGCCCAGTGCTCTACGTCGAATTTCGGTTTATTCACTACCCGTACTGGTGCCAATATGGCGGCAAATGTCACTGCGCTATTCTTTTACCCTGAACTGCAGATTGCGATGGTTTGGAACGCATTGTTTCTAGTAGAGTTGCAACCCCCCTGGTGAGACATAGTATTGGAGACATCTCCTTCACGTCGCTCTGGGTCAACACTGAGCATCACCTTATGAATTTGGAATTTATGGTTTGCTAAAATGGCTTTGCGGTTGCATTGGGTAGTTAGTTAAATCAGACGTTTATTATTTACGGCGAACACGAAGCCACGGGAAAGATTCTCGCTAAGTCTTTTTGTCTCTTCGTTCTCAGAGAATCCCACAATCTGTTATCGGTAAGCGTAAATATTCATGAATTTAAGCGGATTCCTGCAAGCATATTTACATATACCGCCGCACAACAAAGTGAATATTTAGTTAGCGCCTTCCAAATTCAGTCCTCGCTACTTAGCTCTCCCAGCCAACTCTGGCATATCGGATCTTGGGGAAATGTCAAATAATATGTCTTATGTCTGCTATCGTGTACGAAAGTGGCGTGCACAGAGATTGGAGGTCAAACGGCAATATCGGGCGTGATTCCAGCAGAATAAAAAACAAAAAGTCTGGTCAAACTTCTAGAACTAAGTTCTGGGTAGGGGAAGGGGGGGGGGGGTTAGAGTTAATAGCTGTATTTCTACATGCTAGGAAATACAGCAACAGTGATCATGGATCTCTACCGGATGCTCACTTTTAGAAATTAGGGATGAGTTGGAAACCGAAACGGAATTTTCAGATCATATCGAAAGTTCAAATCGGGCCAAAGATACGAATGAAGTCCAAATATCTAACCACCAGATATCTGTTCTAACTGAAAACCGAAACCAAAACCGATTCGGTGAGAGAGCTCAGCCTGGTTGTTGGAGGTTTGCGGATCCGGTCGGACCCCTGGAAAGGGGGACCTTGACAAACTCCTCGCCAGGACTGCCGGCCAGGGTATCGTGAGAGGCTACCATACTCCTTCAGCGGCTATGGGATGTATTCTGGCTAATTCTGGACAATCTTTCGGCCCCCAACGATGATCGGAGGTTTTCCGGATCAAATCCCCGGGCTGGCACCTCCCTTTACCAGATTTCTTTTTTTCTAAAAAAATTTGGTAATGTTCAAAATTGAGCCGGTTCAGCCATACAAGCATTAATTGCTTTGGCTGACCTAAGTCTCGTCAAAATTAAAAAAAAAAAAAAAACATGTGTTTCGGGCGTAATGCTAGCGGACATCCGGCAGCAGAACTCCTCGTCCGAATCCGAAACACGAATTGTCAATCCATTTGTATCGTAGATTGGTTTTTAATAACCTTTTAGCTTACTGCTTTAACCCGTTTAATTGATTTGGCTGTCCGACCAGAAATAGGTGTCGTCGAGGCGATTAAACTGTCAAATGACAAAATTTGTAAAAAACATTACGAAACGTTGGAAATTTTGGCCGAAATTTGTCCACAACGGCCTTCCACTGTCCTCGATGTAGCGCCGCGCGTCCCACAGATTCCTCTGGTTGACGTTATGAGAATTTAGGGCACAAATCTCTATTTTTTTTTTTTAGCTTAATGGGGGAAACTCCGTCTGACAACAGGCCTCCACCATTTTTAGTCTTCTGTGCAGCCGAAACGGCATGAGAAGACCATTCAACGACTTAGGCCGTCAGTCCGTCCGGCACTTTTTTTCAACTTTAGAACGATACCCTATAGAGACAAACGGTCTTCGTCATTAGAAACAGCGACCAAAAATTAGTCAAAAAACACGGCAAATTAAAACATTGTTGCTTTCTTATAGCTAAAGTGTCCGCGGCCTATCTTGAGTTCTCCGCAGAACGAACACAGATAATCGATTGCACTTTTTTCAGTAGCAGAGTGCCTTGTTGATATCCAAGATGGTTACAAAAGCAATGGCGGCCATCGATTAAAGCCACCCTCTCCAGGAAGACGTAGCCGCTCACAAAATACTTGCAGGACTCAAGATACGCCGAGCGCACAATAATAGGCTTTCTCGACGTACATAACTCAATGAAATAATAAATAAATAATAAACCAACCGGATTTACCCTAACCGCTGTTGAAGGACTAGTCTGAACGTAGTGTTATAAAGAAACCAACGGTTAAAAACAAGCAGTGGCGTAACTAGTGGGGGAGGGGGGGCAACATTTCTAACAAAGCATCATGAGTGTTTAAAAAAAAAATAAGGCTCTAGTATGAAAAACTGAAAGATTTACAGTGCACGTTTTTTAAGCGTGTAATGCAGTCAGCAAAACTGATTTTATAAAAAAGGTTTCCAACGGCACTTTACAAGGCCAGAAAATGCCTAAAAAAAAAAAAAAATGCGTGTCTGATCCCCTCTGGGGAGCTCACATCGCTTCCCCAGAACCCCCAGCTGTTATTAGTTTTTCCCTTTATACCATTCGGCAAAATGGTTAGTGTTGCTATCCCCCCCCCCCCCCAGCAGAAAACTCTAGTTACGTGACTGAAAACAACCCAATACAAACAGTGAAGTGAAGTAGCAATTGTATTCCAGCACAGACAGAATTCACAGGGAAACTTGACTAAAGACGTCGTTAGTTTTTTTTTTCTCCGGAGCACCGTGCAGCTAGCGCAACGACTGGTTACGGATTCGAGAAAAATGGACGTAAAAAAAGCAAGCCGATGCCGTGAGAACGGATTTCTTAGGTCTATAAAACGTCTTTTGTCCAATCCCTTAGGCCCTAACCAGTTGTCATGCGAAACGACGCGTTACTACATGTTTACAAGGTCAATTTCTGCAATCTTTTGGTTGGTGTTGCGTTTACGGACCTATTTTGACGTGTTTCCTGCACCATCTTGCGGCGCGTTGCGGCCGTGAGCAACCAGTCGGTTCAAGGCTTAAAGCACTGGCCAGTCAGAAGAAATTTTTGAGCGAAACTATGCGTTACTACGTACGTTACTACGTTCAAACTTGCTGCACTTAAGTAATGAGTTTGGCTTTTATTGACCGATTTTGTCGTCTTCAGTAAACCATCCTGCGACGCCATGCAGCCCGAGTATAGCTAGTCTGGATTGGGCATTACGCTGCAAAACATGTATGTATTAAGGTTGAATCTGAAGAATTATCCGATGAAAAAATTGCTGAAAATTGCAATAGCTGCCAACAAATTCCCAAAATTGATCACTTTCAGGTCCAGTAAATCCGCTAATGTTTTTACCTTCGCGTAAAAAAGCCAGTGACCCTTGCAGATAGCTGAACGACTGGCTCCAGATATGAATTCGTACGGCGTCATTCGGTACCTTCCTAAACGACTAATCAGAGCGAACCAAACGCACCACTGTTGGTGACAGTTTGCTCCTTCCCTGCTAATATCCGTGTTGATGCGGCTTGATTGACGTCAACATCGTCAGCGATGAATCTGTTTCGTCGAAACTGTTAGCTCGCGCATGCTCAAACCTCCACCCCAGCAAATCATCTACCTGGGATGGTTCGCAATTTGGCATTGCTCTCGCCTGGGCACATCTATTAGCCAATCCTGGTCAAATCCATTAGCCAGGTCAGGTCGCGGCGAAGGTATGACGTATCGAATACTCTGCTGAGCTTGTTGAGCTGTATTGTAGTTTAGGAAGGTAGGCTACTGAACGGTTGACGCAACATCACTGCGCACGCGCGACGTCAAGTTTGGAGCCAAACTGTCTCTAACAGTGATGCGTTCTGTTCGCTCTGTTCGGTGCTTTAAGAAGGTACTGAAAGTCACTGCTGTATGTGTGTCATTTTGTGTTTGCATTTTCGTCTTGAGCATTTTATCTGTGTTTTTTTTTTTCAGGTATTGCCCCAGCTCACCAAGTTTCCTAATTTTTTTTACTGAAAATTAAAAAAAAAACAAAAAAAAACAACGAAAACGTTTCGTTCAAGGGTGCTATTTAGACGATTGGGGTGTCAAGTGGCGCTATCTAGTCTTCATCGTAAAGACGCTCCATCTACACTCTTCCGAATGAATAATTCTGTCACCAGATGGCGGCCATTCTGCTAAAGCCCCGCTGCAAAACGAAAACACCCAGATGGTCAGGATGCGATAATCAATTAAAATTACGGCCGAAAACCATGATAGATACGCACGGCGCGATAGCATTTCAAAACAATATACCGAACGAAACGAAGGGGAGCGACCATTATTTTAAAAGCTTGAGACAATATCGAGGATTGAAAAGGGTCCGTTTAGCGCCCCGTTGAGTGTATTAACGATGACAACGCTGATAAACGCAGGCACGCGCGCGCGCGAGCGAATGTGGTTAATTCAGCGGCTTTGCGATGGACTCTCACTGGATGCCACAAGCTATTTTCCTTCCTCTTCGCTGCCAATCGACGATGTTACGGTTGGGCTGATGTAAAAGGAAAGGTATGTTCGGGTAGCGCAGAATGAGGCGGTTGCAACGGTGCAGCGAAACAATTTACCATTTACTGAATAACACTAAGGAACTGACACATTTTTAATTATAACGCACTTCGTCTAGTGGACAGTGGTGGTGGTGGAGGTTGGGGGAAAGAGCATTCGAGACAAAATCCGTGACCACATTACTCAGAAATGAAACTGCTGCCTCACCACCATGCCATGCCTTTCTCTTTCTTCGTGTACGCAATAATAACTGCAATCGTGGACATTGAGTACTCTCTTAAAGCAACATAACGCCTGCATTATAACCTTCCGCCTGCCTTATAACAGCTACGCGTCGATCGCATCCGCGCCTTTACTATAGTCAAGGTCAAGTGAGACAGTAACTTCGTTCCTCCCCGCGAAAAACGAAGCTGCTATCTCAGTTGGCGTTGCGCCTAATACACAAGCCAACGCGAACGCATTAATTGTGTCGTCGCAAACCGGAATGATTCTTGTATTTTAAAATCACAATATGTAATTTTCTAGACTAGTGTCTTATAATTTTCCTTCGGCGATCTATTGGAATAATTAATTTTAATTTTTACTGCATTAGTCTTTTAGATTTTTGATTTCATAGTAATTACTAGCAAACGATTAAAATTAGTACTGCGCACACACAGATAAACCTTTAAGGTCATTGTAGGCGCGCAAAGCATCATATACCGTTTTTTCCAGAACGTAAATAAAGTTCCCCAATATTCAACAAAAAATCTCCTAGACGACATATTTTAAAACGAATTTTTAGCAAGGGAAAGACTAACGGTAAGTAAATAGACCTTTGAGGCCGTACTTGATGTGGAAGATCGAGAAAAATGGCGATGGGAGGTATATCCCTTTAATAAACCCTTAATATAGTCACTTCGTTAGGGGAGGAGCAAATTCCTATGGAAAGCAATACTCGGCAAGCGTCATATTATGAGGGCCAGAGTTTTGAGGGCAAACGAGAAGAAACGCGCGTTGTTAGTACGGTTGCTTGTTGAGACACGTAACCACCTTTTGTAGGTTTTTTTTTAGTACTTGTAAGAGCTGCCCCAATGCCAACCCCACAGTTAAGGGACTTGCTTGAAAATGTGCCGTGGTGCTTGTCAAGGGGTTGCGGGAATTCCAAATTAACCTTAACAGATGGAAAAAGGCTGGTAGTCGTGGTTCAGTTTTGGTGTTAGTTTAATGTTAAATATGAGCGATAGTGTGCTCAGGCTCGCCTGAAGTTCTAGGGCGACACTAACCTTGGCTTAGGGCCTTAAATGGAATGTCAACAGCATTAGACTTACTTGGGAAAATTTGGATTAGTTAGTTTCGGGCTATACCATACGTTGACTGCTAAACTAAGGAGCTAAGGGGTTGCAGTGCTGAACTAGCAACAGGGTTGGTCTAGTTTGAATTTAAGTTCGGGGATTGGGGAGATTGGGAAAAATTCTAATTATAGGGCCGGAATTACCTTTGGATGCGGGGAGTTGGAGAGCTGGTGGCGGATAGAATTTTAGGTTAATGCCTAATTGTTGGGAGCACCCGGCGGAAGACCAAGCGAGCTCGAGCCGTTACAATTGATGTCAAGCATTATGTACAGACAAATCATAGCTATGTATTGTTACAACAATTGATCAAATAGGATTATTTCAACTAACAATGAGTATTAATTTTGGAGTGACACTGGCACATTGCAATCTGACGTCATGTGGATTTCGGGCTTGGAAGATTTCACAAATGACGTCATCAGCGTAACCTTGCTGGGGTGGTACAATTCCAACGTTGAAATCCGGAATTAAATTCGAAACACTTTTTTTCCTACCCACACAAAACTTTCCTGAAACTGGGATTTCAAGGTTCCGCCACTGGGAAGACCAACGACCTAAGTCGACATATGGCGAACTGCACCCGCGCCCGTGGCCATCTTGTTCCGGTTTCATGAAAGTTGTGTGTGAGTGTAGAAAAAAGTTGTGTGTCCCAATGAGCCACCGAACGTTCACGAACGTTGCCATCGCGCCGCTTAAAAATGGCTGGCAAACAACAATAATGAGAGTGAGAGAATTTCGTGAAGGCGCATTGTGTTAGCTAACGTTTTGTCAAATGCGGTTTGTAAAAATACTACGAATTGTTTTGGGATTTTGCGACAGCGCATTGTTTGTTTGGTAGCATGCTTGGACTCCACTGTGGGATGGCTTAAGCGTCGATTACCAGCGCCATGTGGTCTGTGTTTCTGCGGTCCTCGGTCAAGCGGTGAGCGCTGTTTGCGCTAGTAACCCTTCTGTGATGTTCCGTTACGACTGTAATAGCTACTACCCCCCCCCCCCCCCCCCCATCGGGTTAAACCAATCCAACACCAAAACGATCAATTTTAATCGAAAATGACGTCACGCGCCTATTGTTTACGAACATCTTGCTGGACGCATCGATGAGCAAAGTAGCGTGAGGGGTAGTAGGTAAGCGCCGCTGCATACGTGCGTTTTATTTAACGCGCGTTGACGCTGCGGTACCGCTTCGGTGACGTATGTGCGCGTTCGGCTCCCTACCCTCGTGTACAAAAAATTATAGTTTGAAACCAATGAGACGATGTTGCTTTTTTTCGCCTACCTCGTGAACCAAAAATATATTTTAAAACCATTGCGACGAATTTTGGTACATTGATGTACTAATTTAAGACGTACCAGGGGAAAATGTTATAAATCCTTTGCAGATTAACTAAAAAATTCGGATAAGTTCTTTAATTACTTCCCAATGAGTCTTCAATCATTTCTGCAGCAGCATTTCATATTTCAGAATAGTTCTTTACTCCCCAATAAACAATTCCATGTCTATTTCTTCGAAATTGGACGCCATTTTCGGTAAAGCTTTTGCGGTAAACGGCGGACGTGTGCACCGCTCAAGTCATCCAAGGTACTCAGAGACGCAATTGCGTTTTTTTTAACGCTGCGGTACCGCTGCGTTGACGGGGGGAATTGCGGTGCAAAACGACCCCACGATAGGCGGGCGGTAACGCAACGTCGACGCAGGTACGTGTGCAGTATCCAACAGATGGCACGCAAACCAAACCGCAAAAGCGGTACCGCAGCGGCGACCGCAATTGCGGCGACCGTACGTGTGCACCGCTACTAATGACACTTTTCTGAAAACATGGAATAAAATTATGCCTGTTTCCACCAACGGCACCAGAAGGCAGCACTTGTCAGGTTCTCGTAGGAGGCGAAACTTGAAATAAAAAATGGCGGCATCGTTACCACGGCAACCACGGCAATAGCGACAATACCTTCGGAAATTGAAGAAAATACTCGTGCGTGGGCAACATCCGAAGTTGAAGAACTTATTCTGTGTTCCATTCAAACCGTATTCGGTTCGTTACAGGAAACGTCAACCATGGAAAAAGCTTAAGCCTAAAGCGGCCGCTCAGAACGCTTCACGAAACACAAAACCATGCGTTATACTTAGCGCCACTCGTGACTACAACCCCGTTTTAAACCTGAATGTTGGATTTAAAAAAATAAAACTTGATCAGACGGTTCTGATCTATCTTAAAATTATTTTAATATCCTAATCTGACATAAGACAGTTTTTTAAGTTATTAATTTTGTATCCTTATCGTGATCAGTTTGATTTAGTGACGCTAAATAGCTTCGATCCCCATGATGCTTTGCTCTTCCTGTTACTTGACGACAGCGCCCTCTGGCGGTAAATCGTTGAAGCAGGTACTAGTTTCATCCAGTGTTTAGTATTGTGAGAGAAAGAGTGACACTACCTACATATTCTACCCTAGTGGCGTCCATGGCAACAAAATAGGCGTTTTAAGAACGTTTGCTCGCCGCTGAGCATGCGTTAACCTTGGGCTGTCAAGGGTGTTGTCAAGCCGTTTTAATTTAAATACCAGCCGACAAATATCTCCATTACTATATAGTCGAGTGATTTGTTGCCTTTTTTTTTAGCTTAGTGGGTGACCTCTGCCTATAGTGCATCGTTGATATTTGTTAATTACAGCTACATTAGTAATCCTAGCGAAGAATAACTGCAGGTCCGCCATTTTTGATCGATGGATTTTGGACTTGAATGTCAGACTGCCTAAGCGGGGATATGAACCCACGATCTTTGAAACCAAAGGCCGAAGTCCTACGGCTAAGCCATACTGATGCGGCCAAAAGGAAACGTACATAGGCAGCATTTAACACGCACCCCTTGTGATTCCTGCTTACGGCAAAATCGTTTTATTCTTATTGTTATTCTAAATAATGCACCACCTATATGTAGTGGTTAGTAACACCACAACATTTAAGTGCTTATTAGACAAATTATGTGAACTATACACATGCCTTGCATACCTGTATACATTACGACAATGGGCCAGCATTTGATCGCATGCTAAGCATTGAGCGGAGCATGATTTCTAAGCATAGTGACGTCAAAGACGGAAAAGCTGCCTCCCGGAGCGTGCAACCGAAAACGCAAACACGCAACACGCTCGGGGAGGCGCCGAAAAAACCGTTGATGAACAACACATTGAATTCATAAATGCGCCCCCAGCTCCATCATGGCACCACAGCTTGACAGCCGAGTCTTCTTTACGGTTTTATTGCCAACGTGAGTAAAGTTAAAACGTAAATTTACAGTCCTTTCCATTTTAATGTCCCGCATTCTTTTTGTTTTACCCGTCCAATTACATTTTCGGACTTTTCCACAAAATTAACGACGGGTCACCTTATAGCCGACTACACAAACACTTGGGGGGAAAACGCTCGAGGAGAGCGAGGGAGTGGCAGTAAAAACCTCCATTTTGTCTCGTCACTCGCCCATTCATTCGCGAGCAATGGCACAATTAACATTTTAGTGGGTAAATTAATTTCAAACCCAAGAACCGCCGCTTCATTGAAGAGTGCGCGGTGTGTGTACGGCTTTTTCTTTTCATTTAATTTCTTTTGTTTCGATGAAATCCCATGCCTGAGGTGGTGGTGGGGGGGGGGGGGGGGGCCTGACCGCATTACCATGGCAACCCCTTTTACTGGATTCAATCTTTCGCCACAAATGACGGTCGGCCGAGCACTTTCGAAACATAACGTTAAATGTAAATAAAGTTGAATTTGAGACCAGGCAGGCGGAAAAGGTTTCGGGGGAAGGCAAAATCAAATCATACCTAAATCGATAAGGTTCCCTCGTTGGTAGTATGGTGAAGCAATCTCATCAAACTCATTGAGGCGCAATAGCCCAACGAAATGGCCTTGTTCCGTCCTCGTAGCCATGTTTGTATAGCGCGCGCTCACAACCCGTGCGCGCTTGGTTCGCCGAGAATTTGTATTTTCATTTTTTTTCCCCAACAGACATAAATCAAAAAAATGTTATCGATGTTATTTTTTTTCCCCGTCCGTATATTTACTTACTCAGAGTATTTTACGAGATTGATTCTGTAATCCTTTTACACGCTACATTAAATATTCGGTGAGCAATACGTCCCCCGCAAACTAAGATTTCGGGGGACCAGATGTACGATGTCGGAATCCATTTAAAACGTCCTTTTCAATTTCGAAGTTTCCATATATTTTGCCGCAGTTGTTTCCTCGGTTTAGTGATTTGAAATTTCCCCCAAGTCGGCAAGAACAGGGGTTTCTTCAAGAAGTTGGTTATCAACGATTCATGGAGCTATATCGACGTCCATGCTCGTTCCAAAACATCCAAATGCAGTCAGGTGCAATTCGATGACGTCTACAAGAAGTGTGATGACTGTAGTGTATGTGAACTATAGGGATGGTTTATAATGAAATTTCTACTACGCTATTATTGCAGCACGTTGATAGGCGATATTTGCAATTATTGCGACATTTCTCAACGTGTAGGCCAAGCTGTTTTAATTTGATCAATTGCATGGCCGTATAACAGCTCTATTCCTAAAGTAAGCCTACTTACTATACATGTTTAGGCCTATAGAGCAGTGACATTTGTCGCCATATTGGCACCAGTATGGATTTTGGAGGGCGTAACTACAAGGTGCACGACATAAAAATGGAAGGAAAAACAACGGAAGAGCGGGTTTCTTAGGCTTAAAATAACGTTGTTTTTTCCAACAACAAAAATCGCGCGTTTTTAGGTCTAAGAAATCACTCTTCATAGCATCGGCTTCAGTATGACGCCTTCTGTTTCTCTCTGCAGTGCCCCTTGCAGCTAACCCATTAGGGCTCCAGCATAGAGTTATATACAATAATACTACGTCGTGTCATTGCTCTATATTAATATAACGACTAGGCCTAAATTCACATACCTAACATGCCTAGTTAGTGTCATGTTAATTACAAAGTTGTGAAACAAATTTATTCTTATTTATTCAACACAATTAAGTACTTTCAAATGTTTTAAGAATTTGAAATACCATTCAAGCCGTACTCGCCAGATAAGCCATACCCACAAATAAGACATTGTAATAAAAAAAAAACAGTACGCAATCCGAACATTTTCTGCACAGTTAAGTGAATTGTTAAGATGTGAAAATGTTGATATTAATAATTAATCAAACTGACAAGCACTGACAAGCATTGACTGATTAGTCCTGTTAAAATCAGCAGTGAGTAGCAATTTTTCTTATCCATTTGGAGGCCATGTTTGTTTAAAAATGTAGATTAGATGGTTTACTAGAAATAACCTCAGAACGGTTGCAACTAGAGACTTTTGGCTTGCACCACCGGAAAGCTGGCGAAGAAACGATTAAAACGGTGTATTTGAACGTCAAAATCGGTCAACATTTAGCGAAAATTGTCAACAACGACGGAAAACATCCGAAACGAGCTCAAAGCTGCGATGATCGCGAAATCCGTAAAGCATTGCGATAACACTATCGCGTGTGTTGTCTATCGCGATAATATCGAAATATCGCAATATCGCCCATCCCTAAGGTGAACTCAAACACTTCTACTGTAACATTTAGATATATGAGGCACATTTGTTGCTGTTATTATCACGATCGTGTAAAGGAAGTGACGCAGTGATTAAATGCTGATCGGCGACCAAGTGCTGATCTTCGCCTTACCTTTTCGATCCTTAAAGGATTGGTTGATGTTGAACCATCTTTTTTCCCCCATTCTACGAGGTAGGATTATCCTCTCAAACTTGCTGTTGTCTGTACCAAAAAAGACAACAACAGCAAATCGTGTGGGGCATCCGTGGAATAACCTTCCATTCTTGCTGGTAAATTCTTCCAGTCTTTCCATATTTAAACGAGGTCTCTAAAAGAGACTGACTGGTACAATTTTTTTAAAGTGTTTTCAATATTTTCTGTTATACGTCCATTGTTTTTTATTGCTTTTTATTGAAATTACTAGAGGAAGCCCGTGCTATGCACGGGGCCAGTCACGAATTAAGTTTACGGACACATTTCCCGGGACATTTTTCCGGCACTTTTCCCGACGACTTTTCATATTGATCGACCACTCATGCCTGCCTCCTCTTTGCATGCAGGTAGAATGGGAGAGCGCATATGCAATACGGGCGCGAGGAAGGGAGAAGTGATTGTTCGGCCTGACGACTTGTTTCCATGCAGGTAGAGTGGGAGAGTGCATTTTCAATGCGGAAGTGAGGAGGGGAGAAGTGATTGTTGTCCTTCCGGTTTTCCTTTTAGTTTTCCCTTTAGCCTTTCTTTTAGCCGGCCTCCAGGATTATTATGTAGCTCTTGTAAAACCTCAGGTTGGGTATCAGTGGATCCTGCTGTCCATTCCCAGTCCGTTTTGCATTTTCTTGGTAAATAAACCTTTATTATTATTATGATAAATCTGTAAGCAACGTACGATTATAGTTGTAGGGAAAGGTTTCCACAGTTATATTAATTTGGCAAACATATTAGTTTACACATACTGTCCCCCTCAAAAAAAAAGAAACAGCCAAGTTCTGAATGGTTCGGCTCTACAGAGGAGTGATATCATTGCCCTAAAACATTCGCCAAGTTAATCGCACCGACTAATAGTTCGAAGGTAAAATGAAATCTACAACATTACTACTTTCCGCAGCAATGTTCAAGTTTTCATTTAACGACCAAAGTATTATTCGGTGCGATTAACTTGGCGAATGGTTTGTTGTATTGATATCACTCCTTTGAACGGCCGAACCATTCAGAACTCGGCGGTCCCTTTTACCAGTTTTGTTTTTTGATATGGTATCACTCCTTTTTTTTTAAATTGTGTATTAGCCTCAACTCAACTATCCTGCAGATGTGTAATAACGAGCCACGTCAAAAACAGCTTTAGTGGCCATTTTTTCAATATTGAAATTTGATATCACTTCTTTGAGAGGCCGTACCGTTCTCAACTTAATTGTAGTGGCATCTTTATCAGTTTTTTGTTTTGTTTTAATTTAAAAAAAATTATTAGGTTCATGTCACTCCTTTGTGAGGCTTCTTTACCAGTTTTTGGCTTTATTTTTTTTTTTATTTTCTTAAATTGGACGTGGACACAATTTCTTTGGCAACGTTGTGACGACACGCAAGCGCGTGTCTAGATACGCACGTCAGTATACATGTTGTCATTGTCCGAACTTTGGCCGTCCAATGAGAGACGATGCCAACAATACTAACAATGGTTATAAAATATTTTCGTACTTATGCTTCCTGCCACGCCATTCCCGTTACACCCCCAGACTGTAAAACAGGAAAGGTGTACAGTTCGTATCGTACTGCAGCCATTTGTCCAATTTCATAGCTGGAAGCCTTCCCGCTATCTCTATATCGGTAAATAATCACCCTATGGAAATTAACATGGGAGATGAACGGACTATAAGCAGCTAGCGAGTAACACCTTTAATTCTGGCATTTAACATTTTGCATAACCCTATTTCCGAAGATCTTCCGTTCTTTGATTTTGTAACTTGCCTAATTGGTACGCGTGGTCATAACTGGACACGTATTGTTCCGACCATCCGACCGTATTGTTCCTGTCGTCGAAACCTTTTTGCGGTACGGATATTCCCAATATGGAATGCCCTTAGTACGGTCCCTACTTTCCGTAGATTATTCAAAACTGAACCTGTAAGGTTGCTAAGGAAGTAGACGATTAGTTTCAAGACAAGACTCAATTCCAATTTACTTCTTACTGTACAGCTAGGGGACTACACGCATAGCATTACATATTAGGTATCAGCCAGAATTTATCCTTCTGAGTGACCCTCGTCGGCTCCTGGTATCCAACCTTCCAGTTAGATACCAAACACCAACTAACTCGAGCCTGCGAATCCTGGCTTCTTAAATACCCAAGGATAACAATGGCTACGGCAAACTGGTGCGAGCCGGTCCTAACTGGGTTGAACAATAGGACTCGCTCGTCACCCGGATCTTGGGCGCTGTGCCTACTGCCGCGTGTACACGGTGGTTAGCAGCATGCGCTCAACAGTTCTGTTAACGGCAAGGTGCACTACGGAGCGCTGCCTCCATAGATTGCGTGTTGCCGTTCATGTAAGCTGCTTACCAACCAGGGCACATATTTTTGAAACGCCCGTTGCCAGCAAGTATTTTTTTTTATTTCACGTTCCTGTATTGTAACCTTGCTTATCCAGGAACGGAGTAAGTGGCTCCACCACCCTTCTGTCTTCCTTCCACGTAGTGGTGGTAAATTTTATTCATTTATTGTTTATTTTCCTCACTAATGCCTACGTAAGAAGTTAAAAGAAGTAAGTCCAGCTTCATGAGGTTTCCTTGGCCACCTGCGTGAACTGAGGAAAACATAGCCGAGTTGTTAGAGGCATTGTGGCGACTATTGGTACGTGCGACTGTGGGACTCACCACTATACGCCACAGCTAAGGGGAGGAGCTACGATTTTACGTGGGTCAGATTTTAGTTAGGCTTACAGCTGGTGAAAAAGAAGCAAAAGTCTGGGCTCAATCTGCTTGATGCTGACTATAATTAGGAGCGTTGGAGGGCTCAGGCTTGCTTGACTTACATGGGTGACTCTTTGCCTTAGCTTAGGGCCTAATTCAAAATGCCAAGGGAACTGGGCTTACTTAGGGTCGGATTAAATTGCAAGAGCGTACGGTAATAGTTTTGTTTTGGTGATTAATTCAGTATCACTGGGTTGCTGTGAAACAAGCAACAGGATTGGACTGAGTTGAACTTGCATTTGGGACTAAGGGGGAGGGAAAAAGGGAAACATTTCTAATTAAATCGGCCGAAATTACCTTGTGGACTGGGATGGCGACAGGACGATGGCAGAATGAATTCTGTTCACCCCTTAATTATTGAGAGCACCAGGCGGAAGGCCAAGCGAGCTCGAGCCATTACAATTGATGACGTACAAACTACAGGTGTTTCAGGTTCAGGTTGATTTTATTTGAGTTCTAAAGGCCCTTGCAGCTATACACTCACAATCGCATTAGTTACGATAATTGGTAACACAACAAAGGGTTTCAAAGGGTTTAACGAGCGTTAACCACTCCTGGTCATCTGCCCGAAGCCCTAAGGCCCTATGTCACAACATTATTCAGAAAACAATGGAGATTATTTTTTAAGTTACAATGGGTAGTTAAAGTATGACGTCATCTTAATCTTGGACTTCAATTCGCAAGTGACGTCATCGGTGGGACTTTGTTGGGGTGGCATGGTTTCAACATATTTTGTAGTCCAAAATAAATTTCGCTACAGCATAGGGTTGGTGGAATTGTTAATGAAAAATTATTTTCTCAAGCCGATATTCAATTTATGCTTTAAAAATACAGTTTCGTAATCAAACATCAAAGAAGGTTTCGATTATTGAGTTTTCCAAGTTTTAAATCCTTTTGAGATTACTCTAGATGACAGGGGTATTTATTTACTTACAGCATGATTTCGAATACATATTGCAGGATCTCGGAGATAGGCTTTCGTTCATTTTAACATCATACTTTAATATTTCATCGGCGGCATTAAAGGTTTACGAATTGGTTGAAGCGATTGCCATTTTAAATTGCTTTCGTCTGTTGCATTATTGGATCAATATTATGCGAAGCGCAGAGTGCACCCGCTTTGTTAAAGTGGCAATATCACGATTAGATTTAAATTATCGACTGTATTTATTAACAAAAGACTCAATTTTTTTAATTTTGCATTTTTTTTTTATATTTCTCTCTTTTTTTCACCGATCACCGGAATCGGTCTTCGATTCAAGATTAATGTCCCGACAATGAAAAATCTACGTTACTAATGTGAGCACGGTGCATGTTGAGACCTGCAAGTATTTTGTGAGCGGCTACGCCTTCCTGGAGGGGGTGGCTTTAATCGATGGCCGCCATTGTTTTTGTAACCATCTTGGATATCAACAAGGCACTCTGCTACTGAAAACGTACAATCGATCATCTGTGTTCGTTCTGCGGAGAACTCAAGATAGGCCGCGGACACTATAAGACCGTTAATCATCACGTCACGGTTCAACGAGTGCGAATCAACTTTTCGCAGAAAAGCAGCAACGCTTAGATTAGAATCAGACCTTGTAGCGCCATCTGTCATGATGACCATTACATACGTACCGTACAATCAAGGCCAACTGGGATTGAAGCCGCGTTCCTCGCTCACTACAAGGCAGGTCAGTTAATGTTTTTTCCGGTATTGATGACAGACACGCCAGGAGCCGTCCAGCACCGTTCGGCCTGAGAACCGAAGGGTATTGGTAGCTGAAAAACCGTATGGTGGAAAATTTGTATTTTACTGCGGCCGCTTAATTTTTAAACAGCGAGGAAGAATAACGAAGCATATCGACTAAATTTCGAAATCTGTCACACTAAGGGCATCACCCGCATGCAGTTTGTTCAGATACCAATTCTGTTCGGTTCTCCAGGCCGTACGGTTCCGGACGGGCTCTTACCGTGTCGTTCACTAACTAATACCGGAAAAGCACAAAACAAACCGGCCTGGAGTTGAAGCGAAGAAGGCAGTTACTGTCTCAGTTGGCCTTGTGGGGCGACTTGCATCAATGACGTTACTAAAAACAAAACAAGCGGCTACAGCGACTGCCTAGTCGCACCGGTCTTCTGTACGGTTCCTCCACTTCCAATGTTGAGGCGCACACCTCTATCATGCACTACAACTGCTGTTATTATTTAATTTAGTTACGTCGAAGCAGTCTATTAAACTTGACGTTGTAAACAATGGACGCGTCGAAGCAGTCTATTAAACAATGGACGTTGTAAACAATGGACCTTGTAAACAATGGTCGTCTATATCTGGTACTGTTGCGAAGTTGAAATACGCGACGGACGGACGGACGGACAAAGTCGTTGCAATAGTCTTCTCACCGGTTACGGCGTACAGAAGACTAAAAGTAGAATTTATGTCTAAAGCATGGTGTAATAATGTTTTTATAATTTATAGATGGTGGTGACTGACACATGTAAAATGGCACCAGACTTACTATGGCATCCCGAAAGTGGCATTCCATTCCTGCGGAAATTAAAAATGGCGGTGCCCTAAATATCCTGTCTAGAAATTAGCAGTAAACTTTTGAATGGCATCACTGTTTGCAGGCAAAAATCAATTGTCTCACTAAGCTTAATTGTTAAATAGAAGTGTTTAGTCAAATTCTCAGAGATAGCCAATAATTAATTCAACTTTTATCTAACATTTTGTATGGTTGCGACGTGTTTTTCAACGTTAAAATAAATAACGAGTCGAACTTAGGTGCTGAAGGGTTGCAATAGAACGCCAGGTCAGATTGATCTGATCCTTGCATATTTTTTTAAAGAACCTAAATACTGATCAATAACAACCCTCAAATCGTGGGCGCTCTTTCCGGTTAAAATAAGAAAGGTGATCAAAATGATCTCACCTTACGGAGCGAGATTGATCACACTGTTTTTTTTTTTAAGTACAAAGAAACCGTAACCTTTCCTGTTATGAAAGTACAGTGTATAACCAGACTAACAGTGCATGAATGAATGACCCGATATTTTTTCAAGCAGTTGTTATCTTTCCTTAAAGTTAAGAGCTTAAAGTTAAAGAAAGAGCTAGCTGAGCAGCAGGATCTTCTGCAATACAGTTAAAAGGGAACGGGACATACCATTCGCCCAAGCACGTGCCTTCTTTGGGCAGGGGTTACCAATGAGTTTTTTTTATTTTTAATCTCTATATATAATTACACAGGAGATCACGTACAACCAGCAACGGCCCACGGCCCCGCGCATCTGGCTGGAGGGACTGTATTGCGGAAAAGCGTTACAGGACAGCATGCTTCTCGAAGGGGTAGCTTCGAAACCGGCCTTGAGCCTTATTTATTTATTTTATTTTTAACAGGATGAACATGAACATGGCTGGCAAAGTAATAGAAGTGATCATTAGAAAGTGGGGATCATTAGCCGGGGGGGGGGTTGTGCGCTGATTGAGTGAGCGATGCGAACAAAAACCATCGTTTTGTAGCCAGTGTACACAACAATTGATTCACTGAAGACGCTTAATTCGAGCGATACACATAAGCTACCATACCTAACCAGTGATGCCAACAATGCATTCGACAAGCTTCAGCTAGTTCGAAATAAACAAACAGAAATCAGAAATCGATGTAAATAATATAAAGGAAAATTGGAAATAAAGCCATCATCAAAAATCATACACTAACGTAGTTCAGTAAGCCATTTTTATGCAATTACGTTTCATTCAAGTCGTGTGACCTTGATTCAACCCCCCCCCCCCCCCGAACCAGGCAACCACCACCACCAGATCACTGCCGATCCACTTTTACCGATATGGCCACTTGCCCAATGGCATAAAGACGACTCAATGAACCAGTTTTTAAGGTCATAACCGTAGCCAGGACTCCATTCCACCGAATGTGCTCGTAGGATACCTTGGCGTAACCTTGGACAACACATTAAAATGGAGGGGTCAGATTAGTACAGTTATTAGTAGGCTCAGGGCTCTGTTATGTAAATTATACTATCTCAGAAAGCATGTCTCACTTGCACGCTAAAAATGTTTTATTTTGCCATGGGTCATTCATTTTTACAGTATTCTGTTACATGCTGGGGTGGAACGTATATGAACGCTGTTGCTCCAGTTATTATGCTTCAAAAAAAGATCGTCAGAGTGATGTCATTCAAAAAACAAAATGAACATTCGCTCCCTATTTTTCAGCAGCTAGGTATTCTGCCAGTTCGCCATTTATATGTGTATCGAGTTATAATTCGTTTTCGGAGGAATAATACTCATGCTACAACTCGTTTATTAACGAACTACCACACTAGGAGTGAATCGAACAACTAAGTTATCCAACCTAAAGTAAATAAAGAAAGATTACATAAATGCAGCTATTTCCTTGGCAGCAAGCTATACAATAGTTTACCAAACAACTTAAAAGAAATTGTTGAGATTAATTCATTCCAAAAATCCTTGTATAAATGGCTACTGGGCTTAAGTACTGACTCTATCGAAAAGTTATTCAAAATTGTAAGCTAAACTTTTTTTTCGCAATAAGTATGTCTTACCTTGTCTATCCATTACCTTCCCATTATTTTATAATTCGTTTTATGTTTATAGTTAAATAATTCTATTATTAAATTACATGTTGTGACTAAAGTTTTGCAGCGACTTTTTCTTTTTATACAATGTTTTGTTTTATAATTTATTGTATGGTACCTACATGCCACACGCGGGCATCAGCTCTTGTGGGATGTGGGCACATACTGTATTGTTATACTGCAATTGTTTACTGTAATAAACTTACTTACTTACTTACTGACTTTTCATAGGCAATGGAGAGGGAATACAAGTAAATATACAGTCATAACGGCCAATAAAGGGTATATAATATTATCTTCTATTTCTTTTTTTACCCTTCGTAGAACCTTATGAGTCTATACTGATTTGTATCTATGTTGGCGGGTTATCGTGGCTGAGAGGTGAGAGAGCTCAGCCTGGTTGCTGGAGGTTTGCGGATCTGGTCGAACCCCTGGAAAGGGGACCTTGGCAAAGTCCCTGTCAGGACTGCCGGCCAGGGTCGTATAAGAGGCCTCCATGGCCCCTTCCGCAGCAGTGCGTCGGACTAAAGTCAAACTGGAAAATCGTCTAATGGGATGACTGTCTAATATCTGCCTAAATAAAGAGCCTGGAAACATATCTAAACGGAATATCGTAAATTGGATAATCGTATAATGGAAAACACGTCTAACTGAATAATAATATACCCGTGGTTTCTGATTTATATGTATAGCCGCAGCGAGCGTGGCAGTGCGAGCGAGGCAGGAACATTATACGATTTTCTATTATACGAATTTCCTGTTGGACGATTTTCCATTATACGAAAGTGTGAGACGATATTCCGTTATACTGTATACGTTCTGTCAATTATGCGATTTTACAGTTAGACGAGCTCAGTTCCCCTCAGGAGCTCATTCTGGCCAATTCTGAACAGTCTTTCGGCCCTCAATAAAGATCGGAGGTTTCTCGGTTCAAATCCCCGGGTTTTCCCCTCCCTTTACCACGATTTTCTTCTCTCAAAAAAGGGTTGGTAATGTTTAAAAATTGAGTCGGTTCAGCCTAATAAGCAATAAATTGCTTCGGTTGACTTAAGGCTCAAGGAAATTAATTTTTTTTTTTAATTCCCTTTTCATTGCCTATGACCGAGCACATTCGGGCGAATGGAACCCTGGCCACGGTTATGACCTTAATGACGGGTTCAGAGAGTTATCTCTACGTCAATGGACCATTGACCGTATCGGTAAAGGCGGTATGGCAATGATCCGATGATGGAGTGGTTCGCCAGTTCGAATCCGGGTCTTGCCACTCTGACAAAACGTAAAGTGCATAAAGGTGGCTTACTGTACTACGTTATTCCAGTGTATGATTTTCGGTAATGGTTTATTTACAATTTTTCTTTAAAAATTCTGTTTGGTGTCCAGAGAGGCCTTAAAACTTTAAGGTCACAAGTTTGTTCTGTTGGATCATGACGTCATGAACGGCTAGCAGTATTCATTTACACATTCGGCATTATTCATCCGTGCGTGTTTGATGTTTAAGTTGCGTGACCCGAAATACAAACAACTGCTGAGCGAGCATATGCAAAGTCAACATGAGAATGCAAAGTTCCACATGTCTGAAACCACTTTAGCAACAAGCTATAGGGTCGTAGCCCCCGTGAGGGGGAGGGAGTGGGGGGGGGGGGTAGACGTGAAGGAGAGGGGAAGAAGGGTATGCCCCTCCAAACAAGGCTGAAAGACTACGCGAGTTAGGCCTAAGCAGTTATCAGAGTCGGATGCTATTGGATGCTAGCCTAGCACCGTTCGAAGCCCTGCGCAACTCTGTATTTCGGGGGCCGCACATTCTCAAAATAAAAAATAAAATCCGGACCCTTTTTTTTTACAATTCTATATTCAGTTGTTACCAACGCAAAACCTAATCCAGAGCTTGTTAAGCCCTTAGAAACCGTTCGATTGTTTTCCACCAAACGCTAGCTTCAAACTCGAGTGTAAGATTTTTGTTTAACAACCCCCCACCCCTACATTCTATCGAAGCCGCCCACCTTTTTTAACAACTCGTTTACCACCCAAACCATACCTAAACACCAACTGCGCAAACTCAACAAGCAACGAGTTGGGTTTGAAGCCAAGCCATGCCACAGCACAACAACGTAGCGCAGTCAGCCAACACGGCTCAGAACCCCATAACGCCTACAATTTGGTATTTTTAAATTACAAACTTAGAGTTGAAGGCAATACCGTCACAATCGTTGTGGAGTTCGCATTTACATTTGGAGCCAAACGTGTAGCTCGCGACAAGGGGCACTGGAGACCAACGAAAGTAAAAACAGAATCGTTTGTCACGCGAATGCTGTGACAGAGGTTTTCTCAGGCTCGATCAATTTAGCACCACCGCGTCGCGTAATCGTACCCAACTAAATACCAATAATTAGTGCTCGATTAAAGGCCGGTTACCACCAAATTACCATTGCAGCATCTTAGGCCTATCGAGTTCTCTCTCGCAGGAAGCAAAGGAATGCACAAAGCAAATCTTTTAAACGCTACAAACAAGCCACGTGACTCCTTAATTATTGAGTAAAAATTTGGTACGCCCTCGTGCACCTGGAAACAAGCTGTAAAGATTAACGATATTATTGTCACAAGATGGCGTCAGGGGAAATTTCTTTATATTTTTCCGTGAAGCCATAGTGACACTAATATTGTTCATCTTTATAGCGTGTTTCCAGGTGCACGAGGGCGTACCAAATTTGTACTCCGTAATTAAGGAGTCACATGACTTGTTTGTGGTGTTTAAAAGTTTTGCTTTGTAGCATTCCTTTGCTCTCGATAGGCCTAGATGCTGCAATGCTAATTTGGTGACAACCGGCCTTTAATACTCATTAATGCTGGAATGAAAATTAAAATTGGTGCTCATTCAAAATAAAATTATAATACCTTCAAAGATGTCGGTGCCAAATTGATCCAGCAGCAGCACCGCCCGCAATGAACGGTTCCAAACATGTCCCATTTTTAGTGCTCGATTAGTGCTCATTCTAATTCTAATTCTAATTTTCGAGCAGTAAAGCACTAATCGATCACTAAAAAATGGGAAATGTTTTGAGCTGATCAGCGCGGGCACTGCTACAGCTGGATCAATATGGCACCACCTCCTTTGAACGAGTTATAATTATTTTATTGAAAGGCACTAATTCTAATTTTCGAGCACTAATGTGCACTAATCGAGCACTAAAAAATGGAATACGTTTGGAGGAGTTCAACAGTGATGCCAGACACCCAGACATGTCTGGATTTCTCCAGACTTTTTGACAGTGTCGTAGACATCCAGACTTTTGCTTAAAGGACCATTACATCCATTATGACATGCATTGTTTGACTTTTGGATCACTTACCCAATCACTAAACGCAAGAATTGCGGTAAGAATACGTTACTTACGTCCGATGTAACAATTTAATTACTGCATCACCAAAACAAGACACGGAGATCGCCATTGTTTTGCTGGAACGCTCAGAAATGAATGCCAACAGATGTCACTTTTCGGTTTCGACTCGCAGCCGATTGAGATAGCCATAATGACTGTGAGGACCTCAAGCGTCTGACGGCCTTAGCTTGCCGGCAGTGTAGTGGCCAGTTAAGGCCGTCAGACGCTTGAGCTCTTCACAGTCAATACAGCTATCTCAATCGGCTGCGAGTCGAAATCGAATCGATCCGTCTGTCGGTGTTAATTTCTGTGCGTTCCAGCAAAACAATGGCGACCTCCGTGTCGTGTTTTGGTGATGCAGTCATTAAATTGTTATATCGGACTACGTAACGTATTCGTACCGCAATTCTTGTGTTTAGTTATCGTGTAAGTGATCCAAAAATCAAACACGCATGTCAAAATGGATGTAATTGCCCTCTAAAATTACGTAAAATCTCCAGACTTTTAACTGAGCTTCAATCACTTGTATATATGAAGAATGTTGGTTTGAAAATTGCTAAATATTGCGTAAGCCAGTGACGTTTTTTGCATCTGCATAGACTGGGTTGCTGGTTGTGTGTTGAAGTGCATGACTAGCGGAGCCACGGCACGGCAGAATCGGACATTGTCCTGCTACTGACAATAACGCTATACGCGACATTGGCTATGCCAATACCAGATGTCGCTGCCTGTCAGCATCCTTTTAAACATTTTTTTTTAAAGCTAAAAAACGAAAGGTATCTATCTATTTATTTTGTTTCACACACAAAAAAAAAAGGTCCTTTTTCTTCCAAGGTCAAAATTTAGTGATTTATACCTTCAAAATTGTGAAATTAGAGTATTGGGGAGAATCTCGATACTTTATGGATGGAATCCAGACTTTTTTGGGGTTGTTTTCCCAGACAAACCGTGTATTTCCTACCTGGCAACCCTGGCGTTCAATGATGGGTGGCGCTACGGCATGAACATAACCAACCCAACAAAAAGAGGGATCATTTACGAACTTGTATTGCACTAATTCTAATTTTAGAGCACTAACGAGCAATAAAAAATAATATATTTTACAAGCCAATCCTATAGAGCAGTGACATTTGCCGCCATATTGGCACCAGATCGGTACCAGTATGGGTCTTACAACGGAAGAGCGGATTTCTTAGGCTTGTAATAACGTTCTTTTCTCCAACAACAAAAATCGCGCGTTTTAGGTCTAAGAAATCACTCTTCACAGCATCGTCTTCAGTATGACGCCCTTCTGTTTCTCTCCGCAGTGCCCCTTGCAGCTAAGCCATTAAGGCTCCAGCATAGAGTTATATACAATAATACTACGTCGTGTCACTGCTCTATAGGGTGGTGCTATCAGCATCAATTTGGCACCGCCATCTTCGAAAGTGTTATACGGGGTAGTTCACAAAAAACTGACGACCCAAAATTTGTTAAGTCCAGCTTTTCTAGTTAGCACCCCTCAGACCCAGGAGAGGACAAATCTTCCCGTTTCATTAGATTTGATTGCTGTCCTCCCCTCGTTCTGAGGGGTGCTAACTAGAAAGTTGGACTAGAAAATCTTGGGTCGTCATTTTTTTTTTTTTTGGACCCTCTACCACCCTATTCGTTTATTGAATGAGCCTTAATTTAAATTTCAGAGCCCTATAATGAGCACTAATTGCCAGTATTTAGTTGGGTACGATAACACGACGTGGTGGAGCTAAATTCATGGAGCTGATCTATCTCCAACTCCGGTTTCAAAACCAAACGCCTGTTATAAATTATGTCCCTTTCGACGTCAACATTCTTCCGACCATTTCCTCAGATTTCATAGACGCTTCAGAAAAACAGTAGTGTTAACGGCGGCTCAGTTTTTTCTTTCTTTAATTTGTATTGAGCTCATACAACGACGCCATATAAACCACGGGCCTCGTGTTTGCAGCCAGTCATGTAGCTAGCTGCACGGAGCACTAGTGACAAACGGCGCTGAAAATAGAGTTGTTTTTCAACCCAATGCTGTTAGAGCGGATTTTTCTTGGGCCTAAAAAATGCGTGATTTTTGAGGGGGGGGGGGTTTGTTGGGCGGCGGGTAAAATGGGCAATTAAAATCCCCCCCCCCCCCCCAATTTACAACCTTAATATGTATTTCGCAGTGTAAAGAATCGGGCAAAACAATGTTTTTTTTTTATTATTTCAAACCGGAATAATGTGGAAAGGTTGGTCTTCGACCTCCTAATCACCATCCCAAAAGGAAAAACAAAATTCTAAAAAAATATTCAGAGGTGCACACCTCGGCCTAAAGGTTTAGCGTTGTAAGACAATGGGAAAAAAAAAAACGCTGATTCTTGCAAAAAAATTATGGTCGACTAGTTTAAAATACAGCTTTTTACATTTTTTCATTTGGTACTCTGCATGAAGAGAACACTAAAAGTAGCCAGAATTAAATAAAAAATATTTTGTTCGTAAACTTCGTTTAATTTACGGCTTTAAAACCGATAAAAATCCCCGCCCCCACCCCTTATGTTGGCGGCTGATAATTCGCATTGTTATTTGGAAGAAGAATTTTTTTTTCTGATTTTGGCTTGTCTGAGAATACCAAATGATATAATGTAAAAAGCTGTGTTTTTAGATTTACTGATTAGGTGGTCAAAGACCAACTTTCTCGCACTATTACGATTTAAAATTAAAATAAAAAAAATTCTAAAAAAAAATAATAATAATACGGAAATTCTTAAGATCGGGGGAGGAAGTCCTTCACGTTCGCGTTATCCGCCCAGGGAAGGGGGCCGTTTCTAGCTCTTCTTCCTAACCCCCGCCACGTTCCTTTACGTGCATCGCTAAATATCTTCGAGGGAAAGTAACGCACAGTGCGAACAGTTCTTAAGGTTGGTTAGGTTACGAAGTTTAGGACTGAAGAAAACACCTATGTATGCATGCTATGAGAGAAGTACTACTACAGCGCTTATACCACGGCTGTGACGTCACGCTAACTCAACGCCGCGCTAAATTAACCAATACCGGAAGTGTGCGTCATCGCAAAAAGTGTAGGTTATCAAGTTACCCCACACTTTTGCCGATAACCCACGCTTTTGACACTTCCGGATCACGCGACAGGTAATGCCTACACCAACAACCAAATACAGCGTGCAAAAAAAAAACGTAACGCAATAAAAACGTACAAAACGAATTACTTAAAAGGAAATAAATATTATCCGTGCAAACTCTCACATGTCTGGCCCATAACTAAGCTTATTCACCTAGCATTAACTCCCCCACCCCCTCCCTCCACAAACTAAAATGGAATGAGACCTTCATTCATACCAATACCCTATTATCGTATTTTTTAAACAATTCTCAAACTACAAACGCACAAAATGAATTACATACCTTTCCAGACCTTTCCCAGCAATGTCACGTTATCCCTGCTGTGTCACATATCGAATTATTCACGCCAAACACGATAAACGCTTCGGTAAACACGAGCAAGCTTCCAGCAAAAACCGACGCTTAAACTGGTTAACTCCCACCCTCTCCCTCCCCTCCCTCCACAAAGTTTGGGAGAAAGAACTCGTCCGTCTATCACACACTTCCCCTCCCTCCACAAACTAAAATGGTATGACCTTCATTCGTATCGAGATATTGACGGATCACAGTTTTCTTGAAGCAATTTTCACAAAACACAAACGCAAACACATTTTAATTAAATACGATTGAACTGGACGTCCCAACCGTGATATAAATCAGTTATAGGTTATAACCGATTGGTTATCGATTTTTAACCGACGGCTGAGATGATTTGGCCGGCTCGACATGCAAAATCATCGCAGCCGTGGGTTAAAAATCGATAACCAATTGTTTCTAGTTAATAACTATTACTTAGCTTCAAATGCACCTGACTAATCTGATTGGTTGTCATAACAACTTACCGCAACATAGATGACGGCGTCTTCTGTCTGATCGGGCACTTGTATTCGAAACGGTTTTGCACTGGAGTTATGTGCTGTCCGTAGTAAGGCCGCCATTACTGTGCTGTTACATGACTCTAATCTAGAAAGATAAATAATGAAGAAAAATAATGTTAAACTTTTGCACCTAACCCCAAGATTCATCCTGAAAACATGAAATGCACTAAAAATTTAATAATAAACAGGGTTTGCTGGTCACATGACTGGCAGTTACCCCTAGCTGCACCTAAATGCGTGGTCTTCCATATTGGATCAAAAAAAAATGATCACTTAAACTGCTATTTGGCAGATGAACCTTTAAATCATCTGCAGGAAGTCCTTGAATTCTTTGAAAAGTCTTCAATTTCAAAACCAAAAATTCAATGCTTGAAAAGCATTTAAAATTGGGTTTTTTTTTTGTAAGAGCCTTGAAATGGTCTTGAATTTTGTTAGTGTACTACGTTTGATGAAATACATTAAATTTATATGCTTAAATTCATAAATAAATAAAAAAAATACTTCGTCAGCCTAAGGGCGCGTTTACGCAACGACTCTCTTTTGCATTCTCGCAGCTAGAATTCAATCGCGATGGCAAAGGTGGCATTGCCATGGCAACAACGCTAAATGGATTACGGGGGGGGGGGGAGATGAGGCTTAATGGCGCGTCGACAGCTTGGTCATTAGCGCCAACCTCAGTCACAGTGCAGTGGTCCGGGTTGCTAAATGGATTAGCTAAATCCGACATCGTTGGAGTAAATACTTGCAGTCTTATAATCCGTGCCAATAATATAAAGAATTCCTCATGACGAAACAATTTTCCCAAACGCTTCTGAACTCACGTTATTTGTTGTTTTCGTTGCTAGGCGGCAGACAGAAAACCGCCGCCATGTTGGAATTTGAGGTTATTTCTAGCTTCTAGCTGCGAGAATGCAAAAGCGAGTGGTTGCATAAACGAGCCCTAATGTTTATCTTCTGTTAACGATACGACGTGCCTTCGTTCGTATTCACGTATAAGTGCGGTACTGGAAAGGCAATTTGTCCCGCGAAAGGCGCAAAATAGCATTTAAATGGATGTCTATTGAATTATAGAGTATAGGCTAGCAAAAAAGATTGAATATATTTTAAGGGTAATTTTTAACAATTTGGTGTGCAAAACGGCCGTGAAATTGGCTTCGAGTTGGCCTTAAAAAACCTTGAAAAGGCCTTGAAAATGGTCTTTTGTGTACGAACCCTGAATAAAAGTAAAGGACTAATTAAAAAAATTACCCATTAAACATTAAACAGTGTATGTTTTTTTTTTTTTGCCAAACCAATTTTTGAGCTCAAACATATTTAAGATCTTAAGACCAGGAGTCTTTCTATATAATTATATATTAGGATGGAGTGAAAACAATTTTTTTCGGAATTCTGAATAGCTAAGGTGTGGAAAAGTTACCTTTTAGCATCACTATGACACATAAAAAATTCCATTACTCTGCCTGATGTCTTAAGGTGCCACCAGGGGCTTCGAGTTTAGCATTGTTTAACATAGATGAAAAATGAAAAAAAAAATTATTATTTGGCAGGTCTAAAATTCAATTTTAACATTATTTTGTTTCATGCTCTCATGAACCATCTACAAACATTCCCGATTCACGTAGAATTTCATTTTTGCTAAAAAAAATTTAGGTGTATACAGTAGTTTGACATTGAAAATGGCCAAAAATGGCGTTTTGGCCTATTTTGGCCAACAACTGTTCAATGCAGATTATTATCGTGTTATAGTTTTGTCTTCCATCCACTCTGTGAACATCAAATTAGAAAATTATACTGTCCGCGGCCTATCTTGAGTTCGCCCCAGAACGAACACAGATAATCGATTGTACGTTTTCGATAGCAGAGCACCTTGTTGATATCCTAGACGGTTACAAAAACAATGGCGGCCGTCGATGAAAGCCGCTCCCTCCAGGAAGACGTAGCCGCTCATGAAATACCTGCAGGACTCAAGATACGCTGCGCGCACAATATGGGCGGAAAAGCCAAAGTCTCACACAAGCGTTAAAAGTAAATACAGAAACGGCTCAGCGGTATAGGACCTCGGCCTTTGGTTTCAAAGTTCGTTGGTTCGATTCCCCGCTCAGGCAGCCTGACACATAAGACCAAAGGGCGACGTAAATAGGTTTGCATCTGTATTCATTTAAATGAGGAATTGCTAAAATTAATTTTAAACTATTTAAAATATTTGGGGCCCCCCCCCCCCCCCTTCCAGGTATTTCGCGTATGTTAAACAATGCTAAAGTAGATGCCCCTTGTGGCGCCTGAAGACATTATCTCAGAGTCATGAAATTTTTCCTCCGACTGCCCAAATTTAACCATTCATGGCCCCAAATCTCTCACTACAATCACCCTCATCCAATTAGAATAATTATTGGCCAGGGATAATGTCATGGCAGGAGAGCCCAAACATCTTAGAACTGAACCACTAAATTAACATCAATGGCAACTCCTGTTTCAGTAGTAATTTCGTTCCAGCACTGAGCCAGCCTTCACCCCAACCCATCTCATAAGTTAACTCCGCCCGAAATTACCGACCTGTCCCTGCAATGTATGATGCTAACGGCCACTTTTCCACACCCTAGCTATTCAGAATTCCGACAAAAGTTTTTTCACTCCACCCTAATATACATCCTATATTTCCTATTTTTGGTATAGAATTCCTATAAAGCTCCGATAAATCGTAAAATGCTCCCAGAAAGATTACCGTGTTTGTGGTAAGGTCTTCACACTAATTACTTCGTTCCAAAAAGAAGAACATCGATCTTCCTCTCCCGTGGCACTGCAAGTATGGTGTGAAAACGAAAACATGAAGGTCGAGCAGCCAAACACGGCCAAAGAAAAAAATGTAGCGACCGGTGTTGCGCTCTCAAAAAGTGATTTTTAGCTTCTTAGTTTGTGGACAACCAAAATTGTCCTATAATATAGGACGCTCTCTCACTGCATCCAGGCTAGTAATGCCTACAAACCACCTGTAAATTTTGTTTGATTTTCCTATAAATCTGCTATTTTTTTTACAAAAAAAATCCTATATTTCCTATTTTGTATCCGTTGACTTCACTTTCATAACTTTCACTTTCGGTTTCGCCTTAGGTGTAATGTAGTATATGGAACATCGGAGCTATTACGATATTTTTTAAATTTGTATTTGTATTTATTTTCGTGATTAATGTATTTGTGGGAAAATGTGTTTTTTTAAACAACGGATATTGAAATTTTTTTTAGGGGTTTTGTAGGGGTGCAACGCCCTAATTTCGGGGGGGGGAGGGGGGAGTGCATAGACGCATTTGGCAACACTGAGCAGAATATGTTTAACATGCGACGTGCCAAGGTTCACCATCCCTGGTCCAGGAAAATAAATCCTATTCCATCTAAAGATGACGTCAGTCTTTCTCAGTGCATAATAATACCAATAAATTCGTGCAACAGAACATATTTTGTTGCAACAAACTTCATCGAAAATCCCAGATTTACATGGCAATTTCAGTTCTGCTGTTTCGAAAACATCATTAGCCAAGAACCCAAACAGCACGTAATTTATCGGAAAATACAAATTTCAGTCGCTATTTCAATATCGGATTACCACGAGTCCCTCTTATTTTGAAAACTTCATTACCCCCAAGTCGTGTAGGATCCTAAGCAGAACCTAATTGCAACAGTGATGGACGACAGCCAAACATTTCTACAACCTAGCTCTAATTTGAGACAGAACGCACGTTAGTTCTCAAATGTCGTACCATTTTCCACAAACGAGCACGCGTTGCCACGGAAACCACGCTATGAAAAGGCAGACGTATGTACAATCGGAAATCACTGTCAACCATTATCCTTCCATTCCGACTTGATGTTTTTTGACAAAAAAGCACAATGCTTAAACCTTACTGCTCGTTTAGTTGGGTTCATCATTTTGAAAGCCCTTGGCTCATCAGGACCTTGGCCGTCCCACAAACCTTCGTCCCCTGGTCCTGAACGAACTACAGTTTGCCGATGGTGATGGCGAACCTGCTGTCGAGGACCAAGGCTGCATTATTATATTACTAAGACAACATAACAACACAACACAACACAACACAACAACCCATTAACATGCAGCAGATTCCACAAACAAACAAAAATTTGGCATGCCCCAAAAGCGTGATCACACCAACAACCTTAAAGGGCAATTACATCCATGATTTTGACATGCATGTTTGACTTTTGGATCACTTACACAATAACTAAACACAAGAATTGCGGTAAGAATACGTTACTTACGTCCGATATAACAATTTAATTACTGCATCACCAAAACACGACACGGAGGTCGCCATTGTTTTGCTGGAACGCGCAGAAATTAATGCCGACAGACGGATCTCTTCGATTTCGACTCGCAGCCGATTGAGATAGCTGTATTGACTGTGTGGAGCTCAAGCCTCTGACGGCCTTAGCTGGGCACTACATTGCCGGCTAGCTAAGGCCGCCAGACGCTTGAGCTCCTCACAGTCAATACAGCTATCTCAATCGGCTGCGAGTCGAAATCGGAAAGTAATATCTGCCGGCATTAATTTCTGAGCGTTCCAGCAAAACAATGGCGACCTCCGTGTCGTGTTTTGGTGATGCAGTAATTAAATTGTTATATCGGACGTAAGTAACGTATTCTTACCGCAATTCTTGTGTTTAGTTATTGTGTAAGTGATCCAAAAGTCAAACATGCATGTCGAAATGGATGTAATTGCCCTTTAATGTAAAGTCGACGTTTTACAGTTTACGTACAACTAAACGTAATGAAAGTTGACATGGCCTTAGTCGTGCAAAGCAGTAAAGCCTAAGGGCTCGTTTACGCAACGACAGTTTTCTCGCTCACTAGCTTTTACTTGATCAATACTAAATCTGATGACTGCTTCTCGCCTTTACCGGAGTATGCGGCTTTCGAGTTGTCTATGCGTATTAGTAACCATGGCAACGACGCAGACGCAAATCTTCTCCTCGTGCCTCGTGACACGACGTACGATGCTGGCAACATTTGAGCGCCGATTTATGACAACAAGAAAACAATTTTTGCTGCAGTTCAAGACGACGGACTGTTTTTTGTACGCCGGCATGCTATGGTTTGTCTTCGATTCGATAGCCACGAAATGGACGTCATGTTGGATTTTGAATTCTCGCTGCGAGAAGCTATTTATTCTACCGACGTTTGATCGTTGCTAGAAGCTGTACTTTGAGGGAGAATAGCAAATTTTGGAAATAGCGTGAAATGCCACTAACAATCTTGCAGCAATGTTTAAAATTACTGTAGCACTTTGTTCTTTATCCGTGTTGTTATTTATAATACATACAATTTGTTATCTATTACCGCATTCATTTAATAGCAACTAATCATAAATAAATAACGGTTGACTAGCAAATAGCATTCGGCGAGCGAGAATGACTTGTTACGTAAACGCGCCCTAAGACTGTTTTACACATACAGCATCCCCTTTTCAATCCAGCAAGTCGGTGAGAGTCAAGAACGTTCGTAATACATCCCAAAATCAAAGACATGACACACTCTCAACCTCATCTGCTTGGGAAAACCCAATCAGTGCTAACACGAATAAACACTGAAATCGTTAAGCAACTAAGACACGCAACTAAACAAGACCAAAAATAAGCAACCAACTAAGGTAACCAGTTGAAGACCGGTAGAACAAGCACCAACCACGGCAAGCAACCAAAAACGTGAATCAACAAACACAAGCTGCAATTTCGCAGCCATAATAAGACATATATGTGACGCGCACTGTCTGACTGGACTAAAACACACAAACAACCAAATACAACAAATTTAATAAGCACATAAACATACATCAAGCACACAGAAACACTCACAGGCAGACTAGTGAGACTAGATACAACCATACACCATGCACGCAAACCTCACATATCAAATCTCTCAAATCCGTGCACAATGGTACGTAATACCAGGGGTGCTGACGGTGTGAAAAAATGAGAAAAATGTGAAAATTATAAAATAGTAAAAAATAAAATGTAAAAAATGTGATAAAACGTGAAAAATATGAGCAGTCTTGTGAATAAAAGCCGGCAAAACGTACAAATTTAAGTAAAACCAGCTCCTGAACACGAAGTAAAGAAAAAAAATGGACTCGTCGAGGAATTACAAAGATTACAACTGAAGAAAAATTGTCTGTGCTTGAAATGCGAAATAGTGATGTGATCTTCTTACATTATAAACCAAAGTCTCATAGCAGAACCGCAACGACGACCCCCGGAAGGGGAACAATGAAAACGTGCGAGTGTATCAATTCTTTGGCTTGAAGTTGAAACTGGGACGTTGTTGCCCTGAAAAGAAGTTAAAATTGGCACATTGTTGCCTCGACTAACAATTTGTTCTGCGCGGTCATCGCAAAGGCATGTCTTAAATAACGTCATGTACGAAGGACAGTTATTTTTCACACGATAATGGGAGTGGGGAGGGGCCTGAACGGGGAATGCCCGTTGGTGGGGCAGTGCTTATGTTAAAGCCACTATTTCATTACGACATTGCTCTGCCGAGGGAGACGATTGACGGAAAGGCAGCACCGAGAAAATACTGGAAAACATCCACGGGTCAAACAAATCCCCGGGCGAAGCCGGGTACGATGCTAGTATATCATAAAATGTGTGTGTGTGCGGGCCGCCCCCCCCAAGGAAGAAAAGTAATGAAAAAATTTTAAGTAGGTTTGCCAAAAATGTGAAAATTAAAAGTAGGTATGCTAAATATGTGAACAAATAAAAAGTAGACGTGCGGATAATGCGAAAAAAATGAAAAGTAGGAATGTGAAAAAATGTGAAAAAAAAAAGGAATTACCTCCGGCAGCATCCCTCTAATACTCGTAACGTCGTGTAGCGAAAGTGAGTAACCAAAACCATAACAAACAAACAACAAACAATAGACGCAATAACCAACGCGTAACTAGGGCCGTCATCAGTTCCACTGTCGACGTAATGGAGCGGGCTCCGCTCTCTTTGCTGTTTGGATGTCAATCGGATCGGAATCGGATTTGACTTGTAATTACCGAACAATAAGAGACAGCTGCTTGGGGTTTGGGCCATTGGAAAGGTGGTGAAAAGACCGTGAAAAATATCTTGAATTTCAAAAGGGTTTCAAAGGGTTTAACGAGCGTTAACCCCTCTTGAATTTGGTTTATCATCAACAATCAATCTTTTAACAATAGGATGCCTTGAACAATTAGATTCGGCTTCGCATCTCGTTGTTGTTTTGATTTTGGCTCTCGCTATTGGGACATTTTGTCACCCTGATGGTTCCTCAACCCCACGTCCGATTCCGGATTTTTCTTTTGATAAACCTTGTCCGGACTCCCGTGATACTGCATGCAAAGTTTGGTTTGAATAGTCCTTGTGGTTTTCGCGTGATGCCCGGTCTAAGATTACATTGGAGTGTCTCCATAGCGGAGCTACGCTCCCAATGCAGCAATCACAAGGGAACTAAGGTGCTTAACAACACCTGTTCATGTGTTAATACGTGTTTGTTGTGAGTTAGTGTTTGGTTCATGTACTGGAATTAATGTGGGTTGCTGTTTGTAATATCATTGATTAAGGTGGGCGCATGGCCTCGGGCCGCTGCCCCTATAAATAAACATATATTCTTAACAACAAAAAATTGACGGAACATCGCTGGCTGACGTGATAAAAACGCAACACCATTCAAGGTCATACGTTGCAACTACAAAGCCTCAGCTACAAAAAAAAAAAAAGAATACAAGCTATTTATACAACCAAAATATGGAATAATTAAGTTACAAGGGACGGTCGTGGCAATTTGGAACAGCCCACATAACCTTGGCTGCGCTGAGCGGAAGATAAGCACGTTTCGGAGTAGTTGGCTG